>SNQJ01S0162833.1:25195-40576 GCA_010110895.2 Picea sitchensis
ACAGTGGAAAGATATGACTCCAGCAGATGCCACTTGGGAACCAGCTACCATTCTGCAGCAGTTTCCACATCTCAAGCCTTGAGGACAAGGCTGTTTTTAAGGGGGAAGACATGTTAAGGTCCTAACCTGCACATAGGTAGATCAATCTTTTCGGATGTAATAAAGGTCAATATTAATAAGGCCTTTCAATAAAATAGAATAAGGCGGACGTAAGAAGACCTAATAGAAGCTTCCGCTTCTAGAAGGATCTTCCTCTAGACTCCTTGCAACACATGTCTTGGGAATGTCTCAAGAAAAAGAAAGAAGGAAGAGGTGAAGCTCACATTTTGGAAGCACAAAGAAGGAATCTTGAAGTAGAAGGAGAAGAGGATGGAACATCCCTAATGTTGAGAAAGGTTCTCTTAAAACTAGAGGCAAAAGTTGAGAAGCTAGTGCAGAGGAACAGTCTCTTCAGGACAACTTGCAAGACTAAAGACAGAGTATGCAAGGTGATAATTGACAGTGGGAGCACTGATAACCTAGTATCCACAAATATGGAGGAGAAATTATATTTGGAAACAACAGCACACCCGAAGCCATATAAAGTCTCATGGTTGCAGAAAGGACACCAGGTAATGGTTACTAAACAATGCCTTGTTGAATTTAAGATAGGAGGATATAGAGATGAAATTCTATGTGATGTGATTCCCACGGATGTATGGCATGTTTTGTTGGGAAGACCATGGCAGTTTCACAGGAATATCATTCATGATGGGAGGAATAATACATACACCTTGGAGAAGAATGGTAGAACACACATGTTATTGCCAATAGAGGAGAAGAAAATGAAAGAGGAAGCTGGCACAAACATAGTTCTCATGAGTGGGAAGGAACTCCTGAGAGAAGTCAAGAAAGAACATGAGATGCAATTTGTTGTGGTGAGGAAACCTAGAGTTGTCCTTACAAGTACTTCGATGGATGATCTGCCTAAAAAAGTTCAAGAATTGTTGGATAATTTTGCTGACATAGTGGTGGATGAGATGCCTAACTCATTGCCACCCATTAGAAGTATCAACAATCATATTGATTTGATACCAGGAGCAAGTCTTCCAAACAAAGAAGCATACAAATTGACACCTCGAGAGAATGAGGAGATAAAGAACCAAGTCCAGGAATTGTTAGACAAGGGGTTGGTCAAAGAGAGCTTGAGTCCATGCACAATACCAACTATGTTGAGTCCAAAGAATGATGGAGGATGGAGAATGTGTACAGACTCAAGAGCCATTAACAATATCACCATCAGGTATAGATTCCCTTTACCAAGAATGGATGATTTAATGGATTGTTTAAGTGGAGAAAATTTATTTTCTAAGATAGATTTGAAAAGTGTATATCACCATATAAGAATGAGAGAAAGTGATGAGTGGAAGACAACCTTTAAGACAAATGAAGGTTTGTATGAGTGGCTTTTTATGAAATTTGGCTTAACAAATGCCCCGAGTACTTTTATGAGGTTGATGAATGAAATACTGAAAGATTTCATTGGCAAGTTTGTGGTTGTTTATCTGGATGATATACTGATATTTAGCAGGACCAAAGAGGAGAATTTGAGACACCTGACATTAGTTATGAGGAGACTAAAGTAGGAGAAGTTGTTGATAAATCTGGAGAATTCCTCTTTTATGAAGACATAACTCATTTACTTGGGTTTTGTGATCTCTTCAAATGAACTGAAGATGGACCCATAGAAGGTGAAAGCAATCAAAGAATGGTCGTCACCAAGGAGTATGTTTGAGGTAAGAAGCTTCCATGGATTAGAAAGTTTCTATAGGAAGTTCATCGGAGATTTCAGTGGAATTTGTGAACCAATGATGGATGCACTGAAGAAGAAGCACAAGTCTTTTAAATGGACAAAGGAGGCCAAGAGGAGATTCAATACACTGAAAGAGAAAATAAAAAAATGACCAATTCGGGTCTTACCAAATTTTGGAAACACATTTCAGGTGAGATGTGATGCAAGTGGAGTTGCAATTGGAGCAGTTTTGAGCCATGATAATAGGCATGTTGCCTATTTTAGTGAGAAGCTGAATGAGACTAAGAGAAAATACTCCACATATGATAAGGAGTTTTATAACATTATTCAAGCCTTGAAGAAATGGAGGCATTACCTTGTTCCACAAGAATTTTTCTTGTATAGCGATAACCAAGCTTTAGTATTCATAACCAGACAGGAAAAATTGAATCAGAGGCATGCAGAGTGGATTGAGTTTATGCAGAATTTTACTTTTGTCATAAAACATGTTGTTGGGAATGCTAACAAATTTGTTGATGCATTGAGCATGAGATTTTTGATTCTGTAGGAGTTCCAAGTGAAGACCTTGGGGTTTGAACACCCTAAAGAAATATACAATGATGATATAGATTTGAAGGAAGCATACGAAGCATGTGTGAATCTTGTGCTGAGAGATAGGATCCAGTGGACAGAGTATATGATTCAAGAGGGATTGTTGCTCAATGACAATCAGTTGTGCATACCAAAATGCTCAATGAGGGATAACCTTTTGAAAGAAAAGAATAGTGGAGGATTGGTTGGACATTTCGTCTAGGATAAAACATTTTCACAGTTGAGCAGTTCATACTATTGGCCAGGGATGAGAACAGAAGTGATAAAGTTTGTGAACAGATGTAGAATCTGCCAACATGCAAAAGGAAAAAGACAGAACATTGGATTGTATCAACCATTTCCAATACCAAAGAGACCTTGGGATGCAATAAGTATGGATTTTGTGTTGGGACTACCAAAAACACAAAGAGGATGTGATTCCATATATGTGGTGGTGGATAGATTTTCAAAGATGGCACAGTTTATTCCATGCCAAAAGACTAGTGATGCAACACATGTTGCAAATCTTTTTTTCAAGGAAGTTGTGAGACTTCATGGACTACCTAGGATCATTGTCTCAAACAGAGACACTAAGTTTGTTGGTCATTTCTGGAGAATACTGTGGAAGAAATTGGGGACATATTTTTCCTTCAACTCAGCTTATCACCCTCAAACAGATGGACAGACTGAGGTGGTAAACAGAAGTTTGGGAAACTTGTTGAGGAGTCTGGTCACTGAGTATCATAATCAGTGGGATTAAATTCTTCCACAAGAAAAATTTGCATACAATGACTCACCCAATAGGATCAGTGGAAAAATCCCATTCCAAATAATGTATGGAATGCAACCCAGGGGAGTATATGAGTTGAGAGACTTGGAGAAGAGTAAGATCAGAAGCGCTGGAGCAGAAGATTTTGCTGCAAAGATGCAGAAGCTCCATAGCCAGATCATAGGACAGTTGCAGAGCTCTAGCCAAGAGTACAAGCGCAGAGTTGATCAACATCACTGAGAATTTCAATTTGAAGTAGGAGATTAGGTTCTGGCACATCTCAGGAAAGAAAGGCTCTCTAGGGGAACACATAACAAGTTGAAGATGAAGAAGATAGGGCCATGTAAGATCTTAAGAAAGTTTGATGCAAATGCCTATGAGATTGAGTTGCCATATGATGTGGACATATCACCCATATTCAATGTTTCAGACCTGTATCCTTACAGGGAAGATGCCACAAAGGGATCAGAAGATCAAGAGATGATTCAGTGGAAAAAAAAATGCCTATAGAAAAAAAACCACATATGGAGAAGATCGTTGATCAGAGGATTGGCAAGAAGACTAGGAGGAAGACCTATTTTGAATATCTGGTCAAGTGGAAAGGACACCCAATAAAAGATGACAGTTGGGAAAATGAAGTTGATATCTAGAAGCATGGAAATTTGGTGCAGGAGCTCATGGACATGAGTCCATAAATTTTTGTCGAGGGGAGTATGATGTAGGAGAATCGTCAGTGATCACATGTGGCAGGACAACTCAGCACCTTGGAATCATTTCAGAATCTTAACATTGGTGTTTACTGCGAATATTTTGGAGCTGATTGAAAAATGGAAGAAGATCAAACCCTTGGAAGCTAAATGATCACGAGTGATCNNNNGGGGGGGGGGGAAACCCTAAGGACCCTCTAAGATAAATAGAATTTTTGTACGCCCGAATGAGGCTGCTTCGAGTTAGTACGAAATTTCTGAGTTTTTAGTTGTCGTTTTGGTCATTGTTGTAGCCATTTACTTTTGAATGAATATAACAAAGGTAAATTGATCCAATGCATGGTGTTGTTATTGTTTTCAATTCCCTATTATTGTTTTTTTCATGAATGAATGAATTTTTTTACGAGTATATAAAATTATGAGATGTTTGCATAAGTTTCAGTTGTTTCTCTTCGATTGAGTCTGTGCAAGGTGTGCACACAATCCGCAAGAAGTGCGTTGAGAAAATCGGTTTCGATTATGAAGCTCAGAAGAGATAGCGTGAAACTTTCCCTTTGCAAGGAGTGAAAAGTGATTGTTGCAAGGTGTGCACAGTCGTCTGCAAGAAAACAAATCTTGCGTAAGAACTGTTGCAAGGAGTGCACAGATCCGAAACTTGACTAAGTGTCGAAGTGGCCCTTTAAGAAGATAAAGGAGTAGAAGGTGAGAAAGCTCAGAAGAGATAGCATGGAACTGTTGTATGCAGAGTGTGCATATTAAGCGCAAGGAGTGCATATGTGGAGTCTTTGACTTGGAGAAGACTTTGGAGAAATAACTCATTTTTTCTCATAAGACAATGAAAAAATCAGTTGCAAGGTGTGTATAGGACTAGGAATCGACTAAGTGTCAAAGGAATCCTTTTGAGGAACTAAAGGTTTGAAAGAAGAACAAGTACGAAAGATTTAGCAGGTGAAATCCTTTAGAAGAAGAATTTTTGAAGGTTGGATAAGATAAAGGACTAAGATTCGCCTCGGAGGAGCTGAATCATTTCAGACCATCAGATCTCGAAGAAGTCGTGCACCAGTTAGTCATGAGGATCCATCAAAATTCAAAAATCGGAAGATTCAAAGTGAAGAGGAGTGAAAACTTTCGAAACCCGAAACCTGAAGTAAATCTGGACCTTCAGATCCAGAAGGATGCGTGGCAACAAATCATGAATTTCAGATAAAAGTTTGTGGGTTTCAATTGAGATTTGAGATTCCAGAAACTCAAAAATCTGAAGGAGATCTAGACCGTCAGATCCAGAGGACAGGTGGCATGAATCTGTGGACTCTGGGTAAAGACTCGAAGTAAACGTCAATCGTCCAATCCAGAGGGAAGGTGGCATAAATCCATGGACTCCGGGTAAAGACCGGAAGTAAATCTCAACCATCCGATTCAATGGACACGCGACAGAAATATTCATACTTCGAGGGGAGGTGAAAGTTGAGAATTGAGAAATCTGAAGTCTGAAGACCTGAAGAGATCACAATCGTTGATTCGCGGGAGACACGCGTTAGTGGATTGTCATCCTCGGATAAAATCAATTGGGAGAAAGAGTTCAGATTTGAGATTTTTGAAGTCTGGAATCTCGAAATGGTCACAACCATCGATTTAAGAGGACACATGGCAGAAGATCTGTCATTGCGGGAGAAGGCGAGGTTTGAGAGTTGAAACTCCTGAAACCCGAATCATGAAATAAATCACATATGTTGATTTGAGTTGGGTTAGATCTGAACCATTGTTTTGGAAGGGACAGATCTCAACCGTCAATTCAGAAGTATCGTCAATATCGTGAGATCGAAAATCACCTCGCATTGCAGGCACAGGAGGTGCTCAAGCTTTAAAAAGTCAAGGGCGGGCCTCAATCGAAACCACGGTCTTGGAAAAAGGACATGTGGTGGCTCGAGGTGAATTGTGGGGCCAAAAGTAGTTTGGTTCCAAACCAGTCTTGGGCACGCCCGCAATCATGTCTTTACGTAAGGTCATTGCCCAAGGTCACATCAAGGAGGGGCTTATCAGAAAAGGAGCTAGCACTCAAACTCTAAGATTTCGTAAGTGCGAAGGGGAAGATCGCGGGTGCCATAAGACATGCGCCAGAAAGACGAAAGGGCTTGTGTTTAAATACAAAGATGAGACTATCAAGGTTTCAGAGAGTCGTCTGACTCAAGAATCAAAGATCATTGATAGGGATGTCATGCATCCCTTAGGAGAGAATGGGGTCTGAATCAAGTGGTATCAAAGCGAATTTTTTCTTTCAGACAATAGGCAAAGGATAGAAGAGACAAAATAACTTGAAGTTGTACTATGTGTGTGAGAGACAGTCAGCACAATTCCACTGAGGAGATGAGTGGAGCCACCTTTAGCCAATCATGTTGTAGAAAGAGAAATGTGAGAGCTTCGTGAAAGATTAGAGGTGATGGAGGCAGGACAGAGAAGCGAACCTGATGTTGGAGACATCAGCGATGCAGAGAGTGAAGAAGTAGAAGTCAAATAAGATGTAGGGGAAAATGTTGTCCAAGAACACTAGCTGAGAGCAGTTGTTAGATTGGGAGCTAGAGCCAAGATAGAGGTCCCAATGTACGAAGGCAATTTGGATGCTAAAGAGCTACTATATTAGATAATATCCATGGACAAATACTTCAACTATGTCGATGAGGAGAAAAGGGTGAGACATGTTGTCACCAGGCTAAAAGGACATGCATCACTGTGGTGGGATGAACTACAAGCTGATAGGATAAGCAAAGGAAAATAGAAGATAAATAATTGGGACAGAATGGTAGCCAAGCTAAAGGCTAAATTCATGCCCAAATCTTATTAGATCAATCTATTTAGGAAGTTGCAGAACCTGAGACAGAAGGGTATGACAGTCAAAGAGTACACAGAGGAGTTCTACAAGCTGAACATCAGAACTAGACAAAGAGAGAAAGATGAAGAAAAAATTGTCAGGTATATAAATGGCCTGAGGTATGAAATCCAAGATGAGATCACCATGATTTCAGTAAGGATAGTGGAGGATGCTTATCAATTTGAACTGAAGGCATAGGATAAGTTGAACAGAAAACAAATCCAATGAGGTAGAGGTAGAATCCCAATCCTGAAAAAATGCAAGGGAGTTGCCCATGGCAAGGCACATAAATCCAAAGACGAGACTGAAAAGCCACACAGTCACTCGAAAAGAGGAGGACATTCCCAAGGAAGACAAGGTGGTGGAAGAAGTTCTTCTGGAGGAAGAGGAAGAAGAAGAGGAGGAGAAGTAAGATGTTATGCATGTGGAAAGACAAGACACATGTCTTTGGAATGTCCCAAGAAAAAGAAAGAAGGAGGAGGAGAAGCTCACATTTTGGAAGCACAGAGAAGGAATGTTGAATCATAAGGAGAAGAGGATGGAACATCCCTGATGTTGAGAAAGGTTCTCTTAAAACCAGAGGCAAAAGTTGAAAGGCTGGTGCATAGGAACAGTCTCTTCAGGACAACTTGCAAGACTGCAGACAGAGTATGCAAGGTGATAATTGACAGTGGGAGCACTGATAACCTAGTATCCACGAAGATGGTGGAGAAATTGAAGCTGGAGACAACTGCAAACCCAAAGCCATATAAAGTCTCATGGTTGCAGAAAGGACACCAGGTAATGGTTACTAAACAATGCCTTGTTGAATTTAAGATAGGAGGATATATAGAGATAAAATTCTATGTGATGTGATTCCCATGGATGTATGTCAAGTTTTGTTGGGAAGACCATGGTAGTTTGACAGGAATGTCATTCATGATGGGAGGAAGAATACATACACCTTGGAGAAGAATGGTAGGACACACATGTTATTGCCAATAGAGGAGAAGAAAATGAAAGAGGAAGTTGACACAAGCATACTTCTCATTAGTGGTAAGGAACTCCTAAGAGAAGTCAAGAAAGAACAGGAGATGTAGTTTGTTGTGGTGAGGAAACCTAGAGTTGTCCTTACAAGTACTTCAATGGATGATCTGCCTGAAGAAGTTCAAGAATTGTTGGATAATTTTGCTAACATAGTGGTGGATGATCTACCTAACTCATTGCCACCCATCAGAAGTATCAACCATCATATTGATTTGATACCAGGAGCAAGTCTTCCAAATAAAGTAGCATACAGATTGACACCTCGAGAGAATGAGGAGGTAAAGAACCAAGTCCAGGAATTGTTAGAGATGGGGTTGGTCAGAGAGAGCTTGAGTCCATGCGCAGTACCAACTGTGTTGATTCTAAACAAGGATAGAGGATGGAGAACGTGTACAGACTCAAGAGTCGTTAACAAGATCACCATCAGGTATAGATTCCCTTTGCCAAGAATGGATGATTTAATGAACTATTTAAGTGGAGCAAATTTATTTTCTAAGATGGATTTTAAAAGTGGATATCACCATATAAGAATGAGAGAAGGTGATGAGTGGAAGACGACCTTTTATACAAATGAAGGTTTGTATGAGTGGCTTGTTATGCCATTTGGCTTAACAAATGCCTCGAGTACTTTTATGAGGTTGATGAATGAAATACTGAAAGATTTCATTGCCATGTTTGTGGTTGTATATCTGGATGATATATTGATCTTTAGCAAGACCAAAGAGGAGCATTTGAGACACCTGACATTAGTGATGAGAAGACTACAACAAGAGAAGCTTTTGATAAATCTAAAGAAGTCCTCTTTTATGAAGACATAACTCATTTACTTGGGTTTTGTGATCTCTTCAAATAAACTGAAGATGGACCCAGAGAAGGTGAAAGCAATCAAATAATGGCCGTCACCAAGGAGTATGTTTGAGGTAAGAAGCTTCCATGGATTAGCAAGTTTCTATAGGAAGTTCATTAGAGATTTCAGTGGAATTTATGCACCAATGATGGATACAGTTAAAAAGAAGCACAAGTATTTTAACTAGATAGAGGAGGCTGAGACGAGCTTCAATATATTGAAGGAGAAAATAACAGAATGACCAATTCTGGTCTTACCAAATTTTGGAAAGACATTTCAAGTGAGATGTGATCAAGTGGAGTTNTTGATAAATCTAAAGAAGTCCTCTTTTATGAAGACATAACTCATTTACTTGGGTTTTGTGATCTCTTCAAATAAACTGAAGATGGACCCAGAGAAGGTGAAAGCAATCAAATAATGGCCGTCACCAAGGAGTATGTTTGAGGTAAGAAGCTTCCATGGATTAGCAAGTTTCTATAGGAAGTTCATTAGAGATTTCAGTGGAATTTATGCACCAATGATGGATACAGTTAAAAAGAAGCACAAGTATTTTAACTAGATAGAGGAGGCTGAGACGAGCTTCAATATATTGAAGGAGAAAATAACAGAATGACCAATTCTGGTCTTACCAAATTTTGGAAAGACATTTCAAGTGAGATGTGATCAAGTGGAGTTACAATTGGAGCAGTTTTGAGCCATGATAATAGGCTTGTTGCCTATTTCAGTGAGAAGCTGAATGAGACTAAGAGAAACTACTCCACATATGATAAGGAGTTTTATGCCATGATTCAAGCCTTGAAGAAATGGAGGCATTACCTTGTTCCACAAGAATTTGTCTTGTATAGCGATAACCAATATTTACAATTCATAACTAGACAAGAAAAATTGAATCAAAGGCATGCAAAGTGGATTGAGTTTATGCAGAATTTTACTTTTGTCATAAAACATATTTTTGGGAATTCTAACAAAGTTGTTGATGCATTGAGCAGGAGATGTTTGATTCTGCAGGAGTTTCAGGTGAAGACCTTGGGGTTTGAACACCTTAAGGAAATGTATAGTGATGATCTAGATTTCAAGGAAGCATATGAAGCATGTGTGAATCATTTGCTGAGAGATAGGAACTAGTGGACAAAGTATATGATTCAATAGGGATTGTTGTTCAAGGGAAATCAGTTGTGCATACCAAAATGCTCAATGAGGGATAAAATTTTGAAAGAAAAGCATAGTGGAGGATTGGTAGACATTTCGGCCAGGATAAAACATTTGCACAGTTGAGCAGTTCATACTATTGGCCAGGGATGAGAACATAAGTGATAAAGTTTGTGAACAGATGTAGAATCTGCCAACATGCAAAAGGAAAAAGACAGAACACTGGATATTATCAACCATTTCCAATACCAGAGAGGCCTTGGGATGAAATAAGCATGGATTTTGTGTTGGGACTGCCAAAAACACAAAGAGGATGTGATTACATATTTGTGGTGGTGGATATATTTTCAAGGATGGCACACTTTATCCCATGCCAAAAGACTAGTGATGCAACATATGTTGCAAATCTATTTTTCAAGGAAGTTGTGAGACTTCATGGACTACCCAAGAGCATTGTCTCAGACAGAGACACTAAGTTTTTTGGTCATTTCTGGAGAACACTGTGGAAGAAATTCGGGACAGATTTGTCCTTCAAATCAGCTTATCACCCTTAGACAGATGGACAGATTGAGGTGGTAAACAAAAGTTTGGGAAACTTGTTGAGGAGTATGGTCACTGAGCATCATAATCAGTTGGATCAGATTCTGCCATAAGCATAATTTGCGTACAATGACTCACCCAACAGGAGCACTGGAAAAATCCCATTCCAAATACTGTATGGAATGCAACCTAGGGGAGTATATGAGTTGAGAGACTTGGAGCAGAGTGAGATCAAAAGCATTGGAGCAGAATATTTTGCTACAGAGATGTAGAAGCTCCATAGCTAGATCGTAGGACAGTTGTAAAGATCTAGCCAAGAGCACAAGCACAAAGTTGATCAACATCGTCGAGAGCTTCAATTTGAAGTAGGAGATCAAGTTCTGGCACATCTCAGGAAAGAAAGGTTCCCTAGGGGAACGTATAACAGGTTAAATATGAAGAAGATAGGGCCATGTAAGATCTTAAGGAAGTTTGATGCAAATGCCTATGAGATTGAGCTGCCAAATGATGTGGACATATCACCCATATTCAACATTTCAGACCTGTATCCTTACAGGGAAGATGACATAAAGGGATCAAAAGATCAAGAGATGATTCAGTGGGAGAAGCAACTGTCTATAGCAGAAAAACCACAGATGGAGAAGATCGTTGATCAGAGAATTGGAAAGAAGACCATGAGGAAGACCCAATAGAAGCGACATCCAATAGAAGATGCCAGTTGGGAAAATGGAAGGGAAGGGACACCCAAGAGAAGATGCCAGTTGGGAAAATGGAAGGGAAGGGACACCCAATAGAAGATGCCAGTTGGGAAAATGGAAGGGAAGGGACACACAATAGAAGATGCCAGTTGGGAAAATGAAGATGATATCTAGAAGCATGGAAAGTCGGTGCAAGAGCTCATGGACAGGAGTCCATGAATTTTTGTCCAGGGGAGTATGATGTAAGAGCATCGTCAGTGATCATGCATGGCAGGACAACTCAGTGCCTTGGAATCATTTCAGAATCTTAACGTTGGTGTTTACTGTGAATCTTTTGGAGTTGATTGAAAAACGAAAGAAGATCAAACACTTGGAAGCTGAATGATCATGAGTGATCTGGGAGTTTCACTCCTACTCTTGAATGTAACTGAACTTAGATAGAATTTAGGTTTTGTTTTCGAGTAGACGCATAGTCGATGGGGAAACCTAAGGACCCTCTGACATAAATAGAGGTTTTGTATGCTCAAATGAGGCTACTATGAGTTAGTAGGAAATTTCTGAGTTTTTAGTTGTTTTTTTGGTCATATCTGTAGCCATTTTATTTTGAATGAATATAACATAGGAAAATTGATCCAATGCATGGTGTTGTTATTGTTTGCAATTCCCTGTTATTGTTGTTTTCATGAATAAATGAATTTCGTTACGAGTATATGAAATTGTGAGATGTTTGCATAAGTTTGAGTTGTTTCTCTTCGATTGAGTCTATGCAATGTGTGCACACAGTTCGAAAGGAGTGCATTGACAGAATCTGTTTCAATTTCGAAGCTTAGAAGAGATAGCGCAAAACTTTCCCTTTGCAAGGAGTGAAAAGTGATTGTTACAAGGTGTGCACAGTCATCCGCAAGAACCCAAATCTTGCATAAGATATGTTGCAAGGAGTGCACAGATCCGAGACTCAACTAAGTGTCGAAGTGACCCTTTAAGAAGTTAAAAGAGCAGAAGGCGAGAAATCTCATAAGAGATAGCATGGAAATTTTGTATGCAGAGTTTACATATTAAGCGCAAGGAGTGTGTATATGGAGTCTTTGACTTGGAGAAGACTTTGGAGAAATAACTTGGTATTTCTCGTAAGACAGTGCAAAAATCAGTTGCAAGGAGTGTATATGACCAGGAATCGACTAAGTGTCGAAGGAATCCTTTTGAGGAACTCAAGGTTCGAAAGAAGAACAAGTACGAAAGATTTAGCGGGCGAAATCCTTCAAAAGAAGAAATTTTGAAGGTTGGATAAGATAAAGGACTAAGATTCACCTAGGAGGAGTCAAATCATTTCAGACCATTAGATCTCAGAGAAGTCGTGCACCAATTAGTCATGAGGATCCTTCAGAATTCGCAAATCAAAAGATATGAATTGAAGAGGAGTGAATACTTTTGAAACCCGAAGTAAATATGGACCATTGAATCCAGAAGGATGCATGGTGATAGATCACGAACTTTGGATAAAATTTTGTGGGTTTCAGTTGAGATTTGAGATTCCCGAAACCCAGAAATCTGAAGGAGATCTGGACCATCAGATCCAGAGGATAGGTGGTGTGAATCTGTAGACTCTGGGTAAATACCCGAAGTAAACGTCAATCGTTCGATCCAGAGGAAAGGTGGCATAAATCTGTGGACTCCGAGTAAAGACCCAAAGTAAATCTCAACCGTCTGATTCAAGTGGACATGCGACAGAAATATGCATAGTTCGAGGGGAAGTGAAAGTTGAGAATTGAGAAATTCAAAGTCCGAAGACCCGAAGAGATCACAGTCGTTGATCCACGGGAGACACGCATCAGTGGATTGTCAGCCTCGGATAAAATCAATTGGGAGAAAGAGTTGATATTTGAGATTTCCAAAGTCTGGAATCTCGAAATGGTCACAACCGTCGATTTAAGAGGACACATGGTAGAAGATATGTCATTGTGGGAGAAGGCGAGGTTTGAGAGTTGAAACTCCCGAAACCTGAATCAAGAAATAAATCACATCCGTTGATTTGAGGAGGGTTATGTTAAGCCCTAATATTGACTCAATACCCCTTAATTGGGGCATATTACATTAGTAATGTTATTTTATTTATGTCGGCTTTATTCCATTAGTTGTAATTATACCTCCTAGTCTCCTAAAGATACCAAGGAGACATTTTCATTTGGAATCATCTTGGAATTGTACATTTATGTGGGCATAAGGAGGTTTCCCCCTCGAAGAGGCTTATTATCTGAATTTCTCTCTTTTTCAAGGCGTTGAGTACTTATTCTGAGGTTTTTCAATGCTATATTGATATTTGGTTCTTAACATATGGTATCAGAGCAATTCCAACTTTGGGTTGAAGACCAACCATGTTCCTAATATCGATATGAAGAAGTTTGATGGAAAGGACCCAATCACATGGATACTTCAGATGGAGCAGTTCTTTGATCTACATAATGTGCCACATACACAAAAGGTACAAATTGCTTCTTTATATTTAGAACCCAATCACTTTGTATGGTATCGATGGCTTTGTTCTCGCAAATCACTCGTCACTTGGACAACTTTCACAGAAGAAATGATAGCACACTATGAGGATACAAAGAGCAATACCTTTTTTAGCCAATTGATAAATCTCAAGCAAAAGGGTTCAGTTGCAGAGGACATTGAGAACTTTCAAAGATTGAATATAAAGGTAACAAATATTCTAGATGAGCACTTGATTGATGTATTCATAGGAAATTTAAAGGATAACATTCAACATGAGGTTCGCCTTTGGGAACCCAAATCATTGGAGAATTCATTTAAGGTGGCAAGAAATGTTGAAAGTAAAATTATGGCTATGGCTACTAGAAGGACCAATCCCAACATATATAGAGAGAATAATTATCCTTCTTCTAAAACACCTCAACCTACAAGGTTGACACCTCAACAATTGGAGGAAAGAAAAGAAAAAGGTTTATGCTTTAATTGTGACAGCAAGTACAGTAAGGGACATAATTGTGGTGAGAAGAAATTAGTCTACATAGATTGTGAAGAGGAAGAAGAACAAGATCAAGAACCATCTCAAGATGAAAACGTAGAAGCAATTTTGTCTGACGAGTTGACTCCCACGATATCGTGTAATGCATTGGTTGGAATTAGCACTCCTCAAACCCTCAAGATCAAAGGATACATCAAAAAGAAAAAGGTAATAGTCTTAATTGATTATGGCAGTACTGATAATTTCATTCACTATAAATTAGCCAAATCTCTCAATTGCTTTGTATATCTAGCGCCAGAGTTTCAAGTAATGATTGCAGATGGAGGAACTATCAATTTCTCAGGAAAATGCAATAAGATCAATCTTACTATGGGGGAATATGTAATGAATATTCCAATGATTGCTAGACCCATGGTTGGTGCTGATGTTGTACTAGGAATCCAATGGTTACAATCATTAGGAACAGGCTTTTAATTTTCAATAACTTTTCATGAAATTTTCATTGGAAGGAAAGGAAATTGAGTTAAGAGGTATCACAGGGAAACCCGGTAAGATGATAAGCTCTAATGGCATGACAAAATTATTGAAAAAGGGGCATCAAGGCGTTATTGCACAACTATGATCACTAGATGTTCAAACATCTAAGCCATCTATTCCTCAAGATCTCCAAGGGATCATTGATGAGCATGCCAAATTATTTGAAGATATTCCCAAAAGTCTTCCACCCACTCAAAATCATGATCATGAAATTCACCTAATTCCTGGGAGTGTTCCTCCTAACATCAGGTCATACAGATACCCTTATGCCCAGAAGAGTGAAATTGAGCGCATGGTTGAAGAAATGTTACAGGATGGCATTATTAGACCTAGCCAAAGTTCTTACTCTGCACCAGTGGTAATGGTATTCAAGAAAGATAGCTCATGGTGTATGTGTTCAGATTATAGAGAGCTCAACAAGATCACTATTAAAGATAAGTTTCATATTCCCGCCATTGATGAAATGTTAGATGAACTACATGGAGCAATCTATTTCACAAAATTGGGTCTTCGTTCATTGTATCAATAGATTAGAATGAAGGAAGAAGATATCCCAAAAATAGCATTCCGAACTCATGAAGGCCAGTATGAATTTTTGGTCATGCCTTTTGGCCTTACAAATGCACCTTCCACATTCCAAGGGTTGACGAATTCCATTTTCAAGCCCTTCCTTCAAAAATCTGTGTTAGTATTTTTTGATGATATACTAATCTATAAGAAGTCTCAGGAGGATTATGTGTGACATGTTGATAAGGTGCTACAACTACTAAAGGAGAAACAACTATATGCCAAACCATCCAAATGTTTCTTTGGAGTGAAGGAGGTAGAGTATTTGGGTCATATTGTATCTCATGAAGGTGTTAAGGTAGACCCTAACAAGATTAAGGCCATGAT
>SNQJ01S0162835.1:1997-21374 GCA_010110895.2 Picea sitchensis
CACACACACACACACACACACACACACACACACACACACACAAAGGCAGTGTTACAACTAACGAGTAGCTAACCGTCCCCATGGCAATGACAATGTAATAATATCTTCTTGCAACTGCTTTCTCATAGTACACACTCAAAACAAAAATGGATTTGGATTCGACTAGTGGTGTTGTTGTGTGAGAAGAGATGATAAGAGATGAAAGAAGGTAGGATGAAGATGGTGCAACATGTCGGTGGAAGAAGACTTCGAAGAAGGATAAGATGGATGGTGAATGCTGTTCCATTTGAATATATATTTTAGTTGTTATCATAGCGAGTGGTGGAAAACTGGATGAAACATTAGCTTGTAAATGGAGGAGCATTTGCTAAGCCTTAGATCTAGAAACCTCTGAGAGAGGTAATCCACATATATAATATATGAAAAAAATGGACAAGACAGATGTGAAAATGGATGAAAACAGATAGTTTCTTTCAATTGAGGTGATCCGCAAGTATCTGGACAAAGATGGACTGAACAACTGTGAAAGCGGATTTTACAGATGAAAACAGGTGGCGATTTCTAATATGTTATGGACAAACAAGAAAAAATGGTAGATGAATGTCCCCTTAAAAAATGCTTTCAACATAAATATTTTAGATGAACCAAAATTATGAAATTATAAATGTAAACATAGTGTAACCATGAAATATCATGGTTTTATCAACATTGAGTTTTCCAATCTCAACGATTCAGGTCATTTCAATATGCTCAGAAATAGTTGAGCTACATAATATTATGGATCCTGTTGTGATTCAACCATGAACCTCAACTCTCTATCACTTGAGCCAATACTAATCAATCTATCTGTAGATGTCAAAGAAAATCACCATGTCCATATTTGTCATTTCACATCTCCATGTAGATTCATGTCTTATACATAATTTTAACTACAATAATGTGTTACATAATTTCATTGAAGAGTTGTTGTGTAGACTTTTATTACAACTCATTATATGAGTCAATATCACAAATGTGGAAGAAAGCCACCGACCAATTTCTTCACCAAGCAAGTGATATCCACCAAGCACACTACTAATCAGATAGAGGAAGACGATACACTACCAATGATTGGTGGTGTGTTGGGTGGATATCACTCACTTAACAATCAACATAAAAGTATAATGATTTTCGTATCAAATTATTATTTTTCTATTATTGACATAATTACCTTCATTGATATTTTTCCTATTAAATTGACATAATTGTGTTTGTTGGATATATGCAAATGTACAACACAGTAGCCTATGTCCTCCATGTGACAGTGATGAGATTCCTTACTATTTTCCATTCATATTTATCAATGTAGATACTTTTTGCAGGGAAATTGTTTCGTAAATGGTAGGCCTATGACATGTATGTCTTACCAGCACAGATGCTTCTGTGGAATAAACTTACGTGTTTTGTCTTGATCTTATTTGACTGATTGTGAGTCTTGCAATATACCACTCAATAGTCAAGTCGAACAAATAATAAACCCATCAAATGGATGACCAATCAAATGCTTTGATGGTCGGGTCGACCAAATGAAAACTCTTTGAATGCTTTGATGGTTGGTTCGACCAAATGAAAGCCCGATCAAATGCTTTGATGTTCGAGTTAACCAAATGAAAGCCTAGTCGAATTCTTTGATGGTTAGGTCAACCAAATGAAAGCTCAATTGACTACTCCAGTGGTTATGTTGAACAAATGAAAGCTCGGTCGAATGAGTTGACCAACAGTTGAAAAAAATATCTAGAGGGAAAATTCGATCTTCAATGGAAAAAGAAAAATGTTTGCAAGGCGATTATGGTAACCCACAACAAATAAAAACATCCTAGGGTGATTTTGGTCACCCATAAAAAATAAAAAATGCAAGGATGAATTTAGATGCTCAATAATGAACAAAAAATGCCCAGAGATCTATAAATTCACCCAATAATTAATTCTTGGAGTGTGCAGACTCTGTGCAACCCGTATGGATTTCGTATGGCCTATGGACAAAAGACAAATTCTCAGGTAGTAGTGAACTTGCCTAAGCACAAAGAAAATGCCTTAAACAAACAAGAAATTGCCCAAGCAAAGAGGAAATTGGCCAATAAGAAAATTAAACACCCAACAAGGAATAGATGATGTGGATGGGTGCTATAGGCTCACAATATACTTCAACAGAGTATGAATAGATCACTGTAACTCATAACAAAGATACCCAAGAAAATAATGCATTAACTCTTAGATATCATCATTTAAATGGGATTGTTTTATTATGCTCGGGAGAAAATTACAAATGGGCGAGCTATACACTAAATATGTGTATTGTTACTGATGGTAAATAACAAAATTACAGATGCCATGGATTAGAGACAACTTCACTTAGAGTGAAAAATCACATTAACTCCTTCATCCACTTAACCTCAAGTAGGCTGCCCTCTTCGAGCTTTAATTTTTTCTACTGTCCTTCCCTCTTTCTCCTTGCATCTCCCTCCCTTGTCCTCTTCACTGCAACTCTCATTATTTTTAATGGGATTATTTTGGAAGGCCGACCATCACAGTTGTTTGTTTCACCTTCCCATTGTGCTAGAAGACCAAATAAAATGAAATAAAACAAAATATGTTTATTTACAACATTTACAAACATTTTCCAAGATCCAATTCCGATAAAAAATGAATGTTGTAGAGAGATGTCAAGTTATGGTTCTCGATATATTTTCTAACACATATTATTTCACATTCCAGGAAGATCTGATTAGCAATTGTCCTTAACGGTTCAAAGGACACCGTAAAAAAACAAAACAAAACATGTTTGGAAATTGTACATGTATTCACTAGATTTAAGCATAGACCATGAGTGTGGAATTAAGTTATTTTATTGCCATGGTCATGTTTTTAATTCAGTGTTTTGAGGGTCCAGTGAGGCTCTCATGTGATCGGGTGGGTGTTATTAATAAATTTAATGCAAATGCATACCATTGGAGTCCAATATATTGCCATGACTTGGCTATTCCCCACAATTGGTGATCTGAACCAACAAATGGTTGAAAGATCCAGTACTTGCTAGACAATTCAACAATTTATGAATAAGGAGGTTGTAATTCAGTCTTCTCATCATTGTTGGAGTATTTCTCTCTCCTGAAAGTCACCAATTCACTCCTTGAGCTGAGTTTTAATTGTTGGTTGGTGTTTTCTCACTCTCCACAGGCCATTCACTCTCTTTGGGCCACCACTTCATTGTTGGCTAAGTGTTTTACTTAACCGCATACCATGTGTACCCTTTGGGCTATGATTTCATCAGTATTTGGGTAATTTGCACCTACATATGCATAATACAACCTCTCTAGACTGGCAATTGAATGATGGTGAGTTGAATTCCTTCACCCACATGTCGCATGACCCAACCATACACTATACTATTGCTTTAGTTAATTCATTGTCATGTTGGTTGATTCCTTTTATTGCTAGTCAAATTAATTTATATCTTAGTTGATTCATTCCCTTTCTGGTTGATTCATCTCTTTGTTGGTCGACTCAACTTTTGGCTGGTGGGGTATCCTCCATAGTTACTTTTTTTGAAATAAAAGTGGTTTCTCTGTTCACTTATGAGTGTTGGGTTATTTATACATATATGCTATATGGAAAGAGGAGTGTGCTATGTGTGCATGAGAGAGTATAACTCCAATTATATTAATTATGACCAAATAAAGGATATGTAAAAATTGGTCGAGTCTTACCAGTAGTTATTACCCATTCTCTTGTATCTTGAATGCTTCACTCATCTCATTATTTGCACCATCAAACTTGGGTGGCCATTGCTTCAATTCTATTTTGTTGTTGGATTGATATGAGTAGCCATGGACCATACTTCCTGTTGATGGTAATGGAAGCATTTCTTGCTTGTAAAACAAAGGAGTAATAATACTTTGGATTCTAAGTTGTTGTGTGAAAGCTACAACCATATATTATAACCATTAATCAAGTCTTTTCTTCAATCATTATCTATCCACATAGATCGGTTCACATCTAATTGTTTCATTGGGTGGCATTGAATCCAAGAGTTTGATGTAAATACTAATATGAAGCCTTCTTGTTGTGTATGCACTATTGGAAGACTTGAAATATGAATATACATATGTATATACCAGGTTGGTATTTGGGCATTTATAGCTGAGAACTAGAACACAACCATTTTCCATTACCTTTCTTGCAGTCAAGACACCCTAGAGACAACATCCCCATGAAGCAATTGCCTTGGCATTACAAGCCCAACAAGAAAAACATTCCTTTCATACCCCATGAGAAGGAGTTAGAAGAGAAGTTTGCACTCAACATCTCATTTACCATTGTTAGTTAGTGGAGTCGTGCATAGGCTACACTGAGAACAAATAACTCACATAAAATTGGTATTTGGTCACTGTTGGTATTCAAAGTATTTGCAAAGCATTATTTGTTATTGACCTTATTTCCTTATGTTTCCAGTTAGTTGTCATGTGTAGGTTACACTAGTCAACAATGGGCCATTGGTTTGCATATTGTAGGCCTTACAACCATTAGAATATATAACTCTTTGTACGAGATTGAGATGGAGATGAGAAGCTAATTTCCACACAATATTTGTGTTGGTGAAGTGAGTAGGTTATAAGTCCCTCATATATAGATCATATGGTATCATATTAGTTGAATCCTTAACCATGACACAATTTTTAGGACATTACAAACCTTAGTATGGGTAAAGAAACATAGAGAGGTTGGAAGACTTGAGGGTCACCAATGCTCAACTTAAAGAAGAGAACCAACACTTGAAGGAGCAAGTCCAAATGTTCAGCTAGAAGATGGAAACGATGGAGAATAACCTCGATATCTCTACCAAATTATTGCCATTACTAAAGAGGTGGTTTGATGAATGCCAAGACTCCCTCACTCCGGCCATGGCGAATTGGGACAAGCACATAGTTCAACTTATACACTTGGGAGAGAAGGCCATTTAGTTGGATAGCTGACAAGAAGATAGGCTCACTCAAATGATGAATCAACTACAACAAGAGTTGGCAGAGAAGGAGGAGGCCCTAGTAAAGATCTAAGCATTTGTCCAAAAGAATCAAGAAGAAAGGCCACTTTCCATTGCCACTACCGAGGCTAGCACCGTGATCGAGACCAATATGGTAAGTTCACCTTCCATAGACATTTCTTAAGAAATAACTTGGTGAATTTGAAAACCATACTAGAGGCATTGGTTCCAAACTCTTTAGGTAGATGGATACAATGGACAAGGGTTAGGAAAGAGAAGACAAGGCATCTTAAGCCTCATTTTAGCTACACCGTGGGTCAATCATGAAGACCTATGTTTGGATGGAAGAGATGAAATAAGTTCTATGACCATGAAGACCACTTTTGTGAAGGTGAAAGACATTCCAGAGTTGCCCTGCTCATCAGAAGGAAGAGTAGAAGTACATGAAGGTGTAAACCCACTACCACCTTAGCCTTCTTATGGTGGATTGAAAAGGAAGTTATGAGAAGAGATTAAAGGTTCAACCCGTACCATCACTCTGAAGAAGAAATAAGCCAATCAATTGGGGAAAGAAGGAGAGTAATACTAAGAGGACTGCCTCAAATAAGACATCCTTATTTGTCACTACTTCAATAGGAAAGGCCACAACACTATCGACTGTTGGTATTCAAAGGCTTTCTCATTTTGTAAGAAGAAATTCCATCTTGAGGCATCTTTCTAGGAGAAGAAATCCATATTCCATAAGCCTTGGGGACTCAGTCCATTGGCACTACCTCCTATGCTTACCGTGGTGCTATAACCAACTACCGTCTTTATACCCTAGTGGTACACATTATTTCAAGTAAGGAAGAAGGACAATAAGTCTTTATAATCCAACAATGAACTTAGAGACACATGAATATGAGGACTATCTCAAGTATTCCATACACTAGTGTCAAGAAATTTTGCCACCATTGCAATTTGAGTGGTCATTGTGAAGAAATTTTTGGTGACTTCATCTAAAGCTTCACCCTAGAAACCGTACAACTGGGAGAAAAGTTTGGAGAGTGGAGATTAAAGAAGATGAAGAGATGCTTGCATCTTCATTCAAAGGAGCAAAAACTATCCAAGGAGCTATAACAACAAAGGAGGTTAGTGGCACCAATAAGATGGAAAATAGGTTGATGCTAAGGGAATTGACAACCAAATAGTTGTTTCTGATATTGCATCCAAAGAATCCCTTGTTGGAGTTGTATCAAATATTGGTGCATGGTGGTCAATGACCTTGGGGGGAGTTCTTTAGAACTCCATGACATGCTCGTAATCATGTTTATGCACTAGAGAGTTGTTTCCATGCTAGGAAGCAACTGATCCTAGCATGATAATGCAAACCACACTTCCCTTGTGGAGTTACTACATGATACCATAACATGATGGGGTCACACATAACACAGACTGGCATTCAACTTGGCTTCATTTACTGCCAAGATGGAAAGTCTAAGAGAGAGATGGGAATGAGTGTTGATTGTAGAGTTTGGATCTGGAGATTGCTCAGAGGTGAGAATTAGTGAGTGGACTTCTACCTTGAGGGAACAAGAGAACCAACAACTAGAGCTAGATCCAGAGTCAAGACTAGAGCCACAAGGTAGAGCTAGAGCCAAATTCAGAGCTATAACCAAGATCCATAGTTGGAGCCATGTTACAGAGAAGCAAATAGAAGGGACATCGATCCATATTGGTTTCCTTTAACCTTTTGGAGACCCAAAATTCTCTTAATGTGGAGGTGTGATATGAAATGTATTCGAACCATTGAATGGCTGTAAGACTCAATACTTGCAATACAAGTCGAAAATTTATGAAGGTTAGACAAACTATGGAAAACAATGTAAATTTTAGAGTTGAATAAGACAAAGTGAAAATGAGAAAGAAAAATGGATTAATTAAAAGATTAAAAAAAAGGAGAGAAGGCTAAGGAAAATGGAGGGGCATTCCTATTGGCCTTCCCCTTACCCCCCAACTCTCCCTATTTCTTCCATTGTTTTCACTCTTAAAGATATTTTTTCTAGCTAAGAGAAGAGGAGGATAAAGAGCCAAGTGATTCATTGTACCAGAGATTGCCAAAATGAAAAATTGAGTCCCCATTAGAAGTTGGTTTTTTAGGGGAAGATCCATGTGTCATTTATGAGTTTTAATGGGACGAGTGTGTGAATTTGTTGGTTGTTGTGTTGTTTTCTATGTCTATGAGTTGAAATGGTATTTCTCTATAATGTAATGGATGCTTGTGTGTTGTTAGTACACATAACTTTGTACCAATTGTTGTAAGAGGTTGTTTTCCATATATATAGTCCCCATAAGCCAGTAAACCAACCCAATAACTATTTAATTTCTTTTTTCCATCCATTTCAAAGATGGGAGATCAATGGTTCTCAACTCAGAGCTGTTTCCAATGAATAGGGAGTTGCTAATTCGGTCTTCTCATGATTGTTAGAGTATTTCTCTCTCCTACAAGTCGCCATTTCACTCCATGCATTGAGTTTTGATTATTGGCTAGTGTTTTCTCACTCCCCATAGGCCATTGACTCTCTCTAGGCCACCACTTGATTGTTGGTTGAGTGTTTTACCTTCACCACAAACTATACATACCCTTTGGGCTGTAATTTCACTATTATTTGGGCTAATTACACCTACCTATGCATAGTATGGCCTCTATAGACTAGGAATTGAATGTTGTTGAATTGAATTCCTTCACCCATGCGACATATGGTTGTTTTAGCTAATTCATTCTCCTACTGGTTGATTTATTTCATTGCTACTGCACTTAATTCATAACCTAGTTGATTCATTCCCTTGTTGGTTGATTCATCTCATTATTGGTCAACTTGAGCCTTTGTTGGCAAACTTGACCTTTGGTTGGTGGGGTCTCCTCGAAGGATACTTGTTGTGAAATAAAAGTGGATTCTCTATTCACTTATGAGTGATGGGTTATTTATACACATATGCTCGTTGGAAAGAAGAGTGTGTTGTGTGTGCATGAGAGAGTAGAGCTCCAATTATACTAATGAAAACCAAATAAAGGATATGTAAAAGTTAGTCAAGTCTTGCTAGTAGCTATTACCCATTCTCTTGTATCTTAAATGCTTCACTCATCTCACTATTTTCACCATCAAACTTGGGTGGCCATTACTTCAATTTTATTTTGTTGTTGGATTACATGTGTAGCCATGGAACATACTTTTTATTGATGGTACTGGGAACATTTGTTGCCTGTGAAATCGAGGAGTAATAATACATTGGATTTTGAGTTATTGTGTGAAAGATACATCCATATGCTAGAACCATTCATCAAGTCTTGCATTTAATCATTAGTTATCCACATAGACTAGTTCACATATAATTGTTTCATTAGGTGGCATTGAATCCAAGAGGTTGATGTAAATGTTAGAATGGAGCTTTCTTTCTATGTATGCACTATTGGAAGACTTAGAATATGAATATACATATGTATATACTGGGTTGGTATTTGGGCTATTATAGTTAATAACCATAACACATCAAGTTTCGATTACCTTGCTTGCAGTCAAGAAACCCTAGAGACAAACATCCCTATGGAGCAATTGCCTTGGCATTACAGGCCCAACAAATAGAACCATCCTTCTATACCTCGGGAGGAGGAGACAGAAGATAAGTTTTCACTCAAAATCTCATTTACCATTGTTAGTTGGTTATGTTATTTGTAGGATACAATGAGAATAGAAAACTCACGTTGCATTGGTATCCGATCAGTGTTGGTATTCAGGGTATTTGTAGATCATTGTTTTTTATTGACTTGATTGTCGTTGTGTTTCTATCTAGTTGTAGTGTGTAGATTACATTAGTCAACAATGGGCCATAGTTGGCATATTGCAGGCCTTACATCCATAATAAGATAGAGCTCTTTGTAGGAGATTGAGATAAGGATAAGAAGCTAATGTCCACATATTATCCATGTTGGTGAAGCGAGTGGGATATAAGTCGCTCTTTTAGGGATCAATTGGAAAGATAAGAAGCACGCCTTTTGTACTCAATGGATTAAGCCCCTCTTGTGGGAGCTTTGAGTAGTAGGAGGGAATGAATTTACTTAGCCTAACACCATTGATTTTCAAGATGCATTGTAAAGCCCTATGTGACTTATAAAGTATAAGGGTAATTTTAAAGCCCCAAGATGACGTTATATAAGCACCCAGGTATGACATTAAGCCAAAGGGTTGGACTCTAAATCTTGTTGGCAATTTGTATCAAGCTCAATTTTCCTGAGTTTTCTACCATGTTTGTTCTAATATTGAGTTACCTAGCGAGGGGTGGTTTAGTTAATGTGTTTTCCATATGTGTGGGTAGAGAGATAACTTGTTTAGATTCTTTCTCTGCATTACAAGTTGGGACACAATGGGTGCCATCAACAAACTAGGGACATGGTCAAAAGTAATATGGTTTGGTTTTGCATGGTTTGGCCTCATCAAATTTGGAGTGTATTTTCCATAGAAGTTATGAAATTTTTTTCTTAGATTAAATATTTTTAATTAATGAAACAAATGGATTCTCTTTAAATTGTTAATGTGTATTGATTTCCATTGTTAGGCATGGATACTATGGATATAATTAAATCATTATTTATTGCATAATATTGATTATTTATGTCATGATTATTATAATGAGTGTTTGATTTCAAATCTACTTTTGAAGCTTCATTCTCTATTATTATTTTTGGTAAGTTAGTTAATTTTATATTCATATTTACATAGAAAGTACTTAATCTCTATGCGGTGGGTTGTCCAGAAGAGAGCCTACCACCTTGATTTAAAAAAAATAGAAATGCTTTTTGTTTCCCAGTCTGGGAGCAAACCTATTAGTCTATTCAAAAGCCTATCCAAAAGTCTTATGATTTAATTTAAACAAAATCTGAGATTTCTAAAGGTAACTATAAGTAGATGCCCATAGAGGCTATGATTAAAGCATTCTTGAAAAATAAAGGAAGATAAGTGCGCCATAAAATCTATGATTTAGGTGTCATTCATCGGAGTTTAAAGTCACATTAATTGTTGTGTTGGAGTACTTGCCTCCTTGGATTGCCATTGCATTTGCATCCCTTGTTGTAGCTCATTCCTCAGACACAATTTTTGAGTTTCTTAATTATAGCTAATAGCCACGTCGATATTCCTTAGTTGTCTAGATTTGATTTGCTCTTCAATTCCTAAAGTATCCTATCCATCTACATCTGTATATCGAACTAATGCAACTATAATTTTAAACATTATGCCAAATATTAAACTAATTTCTAGATGTGCACCACCAATCTCATTTCATCGAGTGCGTGGATGTTTAAATAAATGAGAGGAGATGGATTTGATGCTTGTCCTTCAAAGACTGACAATGTAATCGTGTCATGTCATCCTCTCTGTGATAGTTTCCAAGTGTATAACTTGAAATCATTTTCATTACTTATTTCAATTTATTTCATTTCCATGGTTTCCACATAAAATATGGTCTCTGTGTTACAACAAGAATGAAAGGGAAGATAAGATGAATTTGAGGTGATAACTAATGCATCCCTTGTCTTCTTCTTACATACTTTATCTCTCTTCTTAACCTCTTGAATTGGCACCGATTTTTTTACGTTCCATGTAGATAGACAGAGCACTAGCCATGAGAGAGGTAATCCTCCCTATCCACAAACGTTCGAGCAGAATGATAATCACTAAATATTCCAAATACTCTTTCAATTTTGTTGGCCTCACTACATCGAACTCTTCTCCAAGAATTTCCCAGCTCATCATCATGTTGAGTAATGGTGATTATAAAATATGCCACAATATGATAGTAGAAGTACATGTACCTAACATTGTTCAATCCCCTCAATGCATGTGCTCATGTCTCACCCATCTGAAGAAGCTCTCCCTATGAATTAATAAAATAGAAAACTGTTACAATGGTATGAGAGCCCATGCTCCACTCAATAATTTTGATTTGGAATGTGGAATATCATGTCTAAATTATTTTTAAAATGTAAGTATTAAATATTTACACTAATAATAATAATAGGTAGATTAATGAAAGGTCAAATGACACACCTGTTAAATTGTGACTAGTCAATGCATATAAGTACACCGTTACGAGGCTCGTTGTAATCATCATTTTTATCAATCAATTATTATTCAATATATTCTTATATATATTTGCAAAAATACATCTGTCAAAAAAGTAAAAAATAGGGAATTGTTTACTACATTTGGTATCAAAGCCCCTAGTATGGGTTAAAAATGTGTAATTAACTTCATGGAGCATCTAACAGATCAAGTTGTTTCTATTTTATGTTCATACACAATAATAAATTAGCACCTCAATACAACCTCATGTTGTCCCTGTATAGCGCTATATAGCCTGTACTTCTGTTTGCCATACAATTATGAACTTTAAATTCATACAATTGTGCAATTAATCTATACACATAACCACCAATTTTGTACAAACCAATTATGTTTCAATTTCTGTACAGGTCGTGTGCTTTTCCATATTATGTACAACTCGTCACAAAGTCATGATCGTCCATACATGTAAAGGTCGTGTCTTTTTTAATTTTTGACCTTGGAATTTTAAGATATATAAAAAAGTACCTATATATATATATTTCCACTTTTCAAAAAAATTATTTCATAACTTTATATATATAATATTTAAAGTCAAATAAAATAAAAATAAAAAAGTGGAGTCAACAAAGAAAAATCCAACCCCAAGAAGGCTAGCAATTACAAATTACACGTAGATGTTAACCGATATAAGGATGAAGTCGACAACATAAGACACCATCTCGATAACCTTGTGAAGGGACATAAAGAGTTAGGAGAAGGAAAAAAATAATCAACGAACAAAATCATTAAATTAATAGAAAAGGAGGACAAAATTGACAGGTTAGTAGACGATTTCGAGATACGATGGAAAACCCTACTAAGAATGAGAAATGATGACTAGGATGAAACATCTAAGATACTTAATGATCATAGTGAAAGAATTGACCAACTAATTGAAAGGGTAGACGCATTATCTGCACATCCCTTAGTCCACCAAAGACCACCACTAAGTCTAAATTCATTAAACACTAGTTATCAGAGATATCAAGATAACATGGGTTCTCTAAATAAAATCAAAATTGATATACCTAAAAATGATGGACTAGATGGGAGAAAATTTATCATGCGGGTTAATAAAATTGAAGGGTTCTCTATGAACCCACTTGCTACCAAACTAGAAAGAATATCGATGGCATCCTTATACTTAGAAGGTGATGCTTGTGATTAGTTCACTTGGCGGTCAAAGAGAACTAATGGTTTCTCTGTTAATTGGTGAATGTTCACATAATATATTCTTAAGAGATTTCACAATGATGAAGAAGATGACACCTTTGCTAGGTTCATTCATTTACAACAAATAGGGACAAGGAGTGAATGTACCCATGAATGGGAAGTCCTAGCTACAAGATTTATAAATCTTATAAAAATCAAGTACGAAAATTGTATATTTTAGGATTAAAACCCATTATCTGCATTGAGCTAAGACTATCAAGACCTAAGAATTTGGTTGAAGCTAGAAGCATGGAGAAGATAATTGAAAGAAATCTCCATACCTAATGTGAGGTAGATTTTGGACTCCTAAAGAAGATAACCAATTATAGCGCATTAGGTGACTACAACACTATTAAATATCACCACTCAGAAAGGGAGAAAAAAAAATGAAAATGGTTGTCGTAAATTCGGTAAAAAAATAGATTATATGGCATAGATGTGAAGACATGTCATTATGATACCATAGAATAGTGGACACAAAGCATGTAGAAGTCTCAAACCCAGAGAATGAAATCACTATAACATACAACTCATATTCCAATTGAGGCGAAACACCGCCAAAAGTATCACTAACATCAATCTCATGCACACTATCTAATAGGAATGAAGATGATGTGTCTCAAAAGGACCAAATATGAGAACTAACTAAAAAATATATTTTGTCTCATCTCTAAAAGGATAATAATATCTAGCTTCCAAGAAAATAGGAAGGAAAACCTATAATTCCACCTGCAACCAAGCCCAATAAATCGCAACCCATGACACTAAAACTCAAAGGAATTGTAAAAAATAGAACATAACAATACTGGTAGATTCCAACAATACTCATAAATGTATAGAGCTCAATGTCACGAAACAACTAAATTTTTTTGTGTATCCCACTAAGGACCTCATAGTTACAATAGATGATGGAAAAAAGGTTAAGGGAGTAGGACAATGCCACACAATCTTAGTTCAAATACAAGAATTGGAACTACAAACAAGATTTTATGCTCTACCATTGGATGAGAGACTATGTGATGTAGCGAGGAAAGTATAATATTAAGAGTCAAACTCATATGGCCCAAAGGGAAAGTGAAGTCAGTCTAATTCCTAGATCCTTATCTTCAATCACCCCAAATTCCTTCCATTCCCTTAGAAGGCAACTTCTTACCTTCTCCTGACATACCTTCTATAATTTTTTTCTATTTATCTTGATCAAGGTGGACCAAAGTGAGGGAGGAGGCGGGCGGATCAAAGCCTATTTTGATTGAGGAGGTGAGCTTTGAAGTATTAGTTTTCCTCATCCTTAACTATCGAGTTGTTTTTATCCTAAATGCCACTTTCTTGCCAACCTAGCAAATCAATCTCTTTCTTTCAATTGCTTTATCCATCCAATTATTATTTCCCTAGCTACCGACTACCTAGTTTATCTAGTTATGGATATGATGCTAGGTGCAGAATGGTTGATTTAGTTGGGAACTTATACCACAAACCTTGAAGAACTACTCATGGAGTTTAATTGGCAAGGTCAACATTATTTATATGGTGTTTAAGGTTCCACTCTCAAGAATAATGAATTGAAACTAATGAAAAAAACACAAGAGACACAAATGAACATACAACAACAGAAATAAGAAAAATATGTTACCAACAAGCATCAAGGTTTTATGTTAAACAACTAGGTCAAAAAACTTTAGAAGATGATGCAAACAATACAGAGGGACCTTGTCACCACTCGAAGCAGAAACAAAGTCAAACCTTACAACTAGGCAAAGACAAAGATATTGTTGCCAAGTAAACATGCTTAGCTAGAGAGAATCCAATTATTATGCTTTGATCCCTTAAGGGGGTGGAAATGCGATAAACATAATTATAATAAATATAATAAATAATAATAAGTAATAATAATGATAAAAAAATACTAAATAATAATAAGTAGATTAATGAAAGGTCAAAGAACAACTATCACCTCATGACCAGTCAATGCACATAAGTAAACCGTCATAAGGCTCAATGTAATCATCTTTCTTATCATTCTTATCAATCACACACACACACATCTATAAATAAAAATAATAAACAAGGATTGTTTACTTCACCATGTTTACTTTTAAAGTTGAAAGAACAACAATTCAATGCATCCTTTAGAGGACATCATGCATTGAAGTGAAACATACTACACTATGTTTTATTTCATGTAGTGAAGTGAAACCTACATTGTCTGGCATGCAAATTTATTAGAATTATTATATGTCATGCATTGTTGTGAAGTGAGACATAAAATGTCTAGCATTGAAATTTACCAAAATTATTGTATGTCATGCATTGAAGTTTGACACACATTACCTAGCAGTGAAATTGGTCAAATATAATCTATTGTACAATGTTGTTAGTAATGATATATATGAAACCATATACAAACCAATTGATTATTTAGAAAACTTGTATGTATTAATCTAAGTTTAATGAATATCAAACAAAGTGTATTAATCATTAGAGATCCATTTTTTTCATTATGACGAGGAAATGCAAGAAGGCAATGGGTGAAATTAGGCACATCCCTCATGATGTGAAAATGATTGAATCCATGTTGCATGGATACGTTGGTCCTTCAAACTCCCTTTTCTGAAAATGCTTTAATCTAGATCATCGTGGATTGAAATTCTTACTAATCAACCTAGCCTATTTAATATGATCTACATGCAATAGAAATCTCATTTTATGATAACAACGTCATAATTTTTTATGACAACAATGTCATTATTATGAATTTGAATAGAATGTTCACTTATTGATTCATTCAATCTGTCTTGTTCACCGTGTGATATAACTACATAAGAGAGTTTTCATGTCTCTCCATGGTAATACACTCTTGAAAAGTTTCTTCTTATGTACAAACTACTTTATTTTTATGGACTAATCATACAAACATATCTCTACTAACAAAGGAATGTGGATCTATGCTAATTTAATACACTTGACCCTCCATTGGTGACATCACTGTTACAACCACCTCTCTACTACAATCAATTAGCCTGCAAAAATACCACAATACAAAAATAAGAAACCTAGTGTAAACAAATAAAAAATAGAATATGAAAACATTTGGACAAAAAAGAAGAGAAAACATCATGGAGGATTAATCCTAGGGTGCTCAACCTAGTGAAAATAGTGCAAAATTGCTCATCTTGTGGTTGTATGCTTCCTTGGAAAGATGCACAATTTCCAATCCTCCATAAATGATAATGCACCATAATGGGCCATATTCCCTTCCAAATAAGTGTGGCCAATTACATATATATGTGTGAGCAAATTGATGATGTGACACTTCCAATCTTTGAATGGGACAAAACTAAATCAATACGAAACTTGTATATGGATAACTTCATGATTTTTAAAGTTTAAACATGCTTGTCATGAATTATAAACAGAGTAATGCAGAAAATAGGATTATTGGATATGGGAACAATTGTTGGGTATTTGAAAAAATACATCGAACTTGCCATTTTTGTGCTTAAAATTTGAAATAGTTTAAATCTCAAATTCCATGGATCCTCCTCTTTCTACGCTCTTTTATCTTAATGTGTACCATATAAACAAATTCTCACCATGATTCGAGCTCTATCAAAGAAATATTATAGCAATGGAGAATGTATGTAGATAGAAACAAGTGTTGCATGGCAACGTAGTCCCTGCCGGGTTGAATTGGGAATAAATGTACAGGGATGGGGAAAAAGTAGTGGAGGCAGATGGAAACTACAACGAATATGTGACAAGCAGCATGAAGCACATGTGGTATCCATGCAGTAAATGACACGTGGCCCTTAAAGTCACATTTATTTTTTGAAACTATATAATCTATTTTTCTATGTTCAAATTTTCTGTCTATTTTATCTATTTCTGTTCAAATTAAGTAAACACAATTTCTTGACATTCAACATAGTGGAAGATACAAATTTATCAGGACATATATATAAAAGGAGATAAAAAATAGTTTTGAAATTAAATAAACACAATTTCTTGACATTTTTCATAGTGGAAGATAAAAATTTATGAGGACATATATATAAAAGGAGATAAAAAACAGTTTTAATTGAAATATATAAAAAAATAATATTGTTTGTTACATATTCCTGAAAATTTAAATGCGTTTGTCATATAGAATGGGATTGGGGCTCCCGCGGACCATAAGAGAAATATGTACAAGAAATAGGACTGTGGAAAGTAGAAGTGGGTGACGACAGAGTGTAATACCTGAAATGAATAAATTGAAAAGGTATCAGTATTTGGCTAGACATTTCAATTTAAAAAAGTGGAATAACTGGATTGATAAACAAAGCAGGATGTGACCAGTATAGACTTACAGTGATGGTACATATCACCCCTTTTGCTATTGGCTTGCTGATGCCTTTTTATTGCCGTCGTCCACGACTACTGGAATCATGACAACTGCCTGTTGCCTTTCGTCAGCGACCTGCTTCAATTCCCTTTCGATCCATTCTTCAATGTAGCTTCTCAAGAGGGCGACGTTGATCTCATTCTAGATTTTTATGTTGAAAATTTCCTTTTCTAATTCCCTTAGATCGATAGAAAGATTACGTAGAGCCTGATCAATTTCTTCATTCTGTACAGAATAGTCGACTAGAGAGTCATCGACGCCATCTTCACCATATTCAAGGATGTTGTAAAACTTTTCCAAAGACAATGACTTAAAAATATCAACCTGTTTATAGAAGGCTTGCTTGGTTAAGGGAAAGGATTTGACGATTAAATTGGGGTCTTGGAAGTCGTTGGTCCTTCCGGCTAAGTCTATTTTGATCAGATTTGTGAATAATTTTTCTTTCTTTGATATGGCTTGTTCACATGATTGGACAATGAGATGCAAGTTCTTCACTTTTTCTTTCCAGCATGCATTTAATTGAGTGATCCAGTTTTTGGATGGGAGATCTTGTTGTCTTATTCTCGTCTCTGTCATGTTTTTGACAATGTTTCCAAAAGGAAGGACCGTGTCTAAATATAAACGTTCTTCATTTTTTAAATCCGTCTGCAAATGTTCGAGAAAATTATGTGCCCTCGTTCCAAGGGAAGCCATGGTTTGTGATGTTTCCCACGCCTCAACAATCAGTTCCATTATTTTCTTGATATTATTCTCCACATATCCTCTACACGATGTGAGGAGGCTGGATGATCCTTTTAACTTGGCTGCAGGGGTGGCAAGCATGGCTATTGCTAAAGGACTGACAAGAAATGGTGTAGGAATCAAATATTCATCCAATTCCTTGACTCGGTCCTTCAGTCTGGCGTTCTCGACCTCAATGCCTCCAATGGAATCATCAAGAACATATCTGGTTGCTATGTGAAGTTGACAGATTTGGGACGACCGCATGTTCACAAGGTTAAGCTCTGAACGAGATTTCCCTTTCTTATTTTTTACATATCTCTTTTCAATAATAAATTCTTTAGACTCGCTGTAAAAAACAACGCTTTGGAACACGAAGGATTCATCTTCGCAAAAAATTTGTGATCAACTATGTCCATTGGATGACTATGATGGATCGCGTCTCCGGGCTAATCAGGGTTTCAGAATACGCTATCCAGATTAGGCTCAAGTTCCATGTTCTCACTCTCAATTTTGGGCTCTTCTGCCTGTCCTACACTTTTTTTTCTCTTCTTGTCTACGAGAAGCTTGTGAGAATTATCAATTTTAGGGTGAGGAGGGTCGTTATCTCCTCCTTCGTTTGAAGAATTCTGAATTGCTTTGTCGATGCGGTGGGCCATTGGAGCGATGCTCCGGGATGTCATACTTTTGGGAGTGCTATCCACCGATTGAACACTCTTCTCACCGAGGCCTTTTCCCTGTTTCTTGTACAATTTAGTGGTGCTTTGCAGTGTGTCTAGGTTGTCAGCATCAAAAGAAGGAGAGTTGTCACCAATGTCTCTGTTTTCGGTCAGGTGTTTTTTGAAAAAAGAATTTTCGAGGCCAAGTGTCAGTAAATGTTCTAAAACAATTTTATTAGGGTCAAACCCTCTTAGGATTTCAACATATCTTAGGTTCAAGTTGTTGAAATGGGTTGCGAATTCGTCAATTTTGTTGATGTTCCTCAACACGAAGTCCCCGACTTTCCAAGGAAAAGGAATGAATTGCTTTTTTCTCTTCTCATGGAATAGATGCAACCAGTAGTTGTATTGCCTTGCTATGCGTATTAATGCGAGATCTCCTTGAGCCTTTCACTCATCAATGACAATCTATATGGTTCCTGCACGATGAGTTGTTAGCATTAAAGATTACTAATTGCATATTTAGAAACAAGCCATATATATATATATATATATATATATATATATATATATATATAAACATTTTTTTATTATAGAGAAGTGCGAAGGTAACGAAGACGAGGAAGAGCAAGCAAGGAATGGCAAGGTATGAAAAATGGTCAGACGGAATTCAAAATAGGGTTACGGGGGATACTCCAGAGAGGTGAGTGTCTGACAGTCAAATTTTATGTCTCAGAATTTTTGACTGCAAAACGTGTAAAACGGAAGAGAGCATGATGGGGCATTTCAACAGTCGGTTAGTATATTTGCGAAATTCTGGGAAAGTGGCTAAGTATGGAATAGGGAAACAATCGATCATACTCGTTTTCAGATTAAGGATTGAAGATTTCGTGTACGGGCCAACCCGATGACATGAAAATGACATTCCATGATGTTTCAAATGAACACTCGGAAGGGATAATATAACCCTCCAGAAATTTTGGTTTTATGCGTATTAATGGAAGATCTCCAGAAATCCTGGTTTAGCATTAACACTTGCCAATTGCATACTTAGAAATAAGACCTTACACACACACACATAATCTCTCTCTCTCTCTCTCTCTCTCTCTCTATATATATATATAATCTTGTTTATTATAAATAAGACTTTTATATATACACAAGTATGAACAACGGTCGAACATGCTTGAAAGTAGGGTTGCAAGCGACACAGAGGAGAGGTAAGCGTCCGACGGTCAAGTTATA
>SNQJ01S0162836.1:16103-36321 GCA_010110895.2 Picea sitchensis
GGAAGATCCTTCTAGAAGCGGAAGCTTCTATTAGGTCTTCTTACATCTGCCTTATTCTATTTTATTGAAAGGCCTTATTAATATTGACCTTTATTACATCCGAATACATTGATCTACCTATGTGTGGGTTAGGACCTTAACATTGGAGCTCCCGCGGACCATAATAGAAATATGTACAAGAAATAGGAGTGTGGAAAGAAGTTGGACACGCTAGAATGTAATACCTGACAAGTAGAAATGCGAAGATCATTTTTTGTGTATAGATTTATACTTAGAAAAGGAATAACTGGATTGATAAAGAAAGGACTATCACTATACACTTACAGGGATGGTACGTATAAGTAATTTTTGTGTTTGGTTGATCATGCCTTTTCCTGCTGGTTTTTATGGGCAGGCCACTTCAATAACTGGATTGATACACAGAGGATTTATGCATTTGCCTGTTCGATTTCGTGGCTGATCCACTTCAAGTTCTCTTCAATATAGCTTCTCAAGGGGGCGACGTTGATGTCATCACGGATTGGAATGTTGAAAACTTCATTTTCTAATTCACTTAGATCAATTTAAAGTTTACACAGACCTTCGTGAATGTCTCCATTCTATAGTGAATACCCAACTAGCCAGTTGTCCACCTCTTCTTCATCATATTCAACAATTTTGTAAAAATTTTCTAAAGACAAGGCCTTCAAATTATTAACTTGTTGATCAAAAGCTTGCTTGGTTAATGTTAGTGAGTTGAGGATTAAGATGGGGTCCTGGAAGTCGTTTGTATTTCCTTCTAAGTCTATTTTGGTGAGCCTTTTGAATAATGTTTCTTTCTTTGATATTGCTTGCTCACACGATTGCACAATTAGGTACAGGTTCTTCACTTTTTGTTTCCAGCATGCTTCTAATTGAGTGAGCCTTTTTTTGGACGAGAGATCATGTTGTGTTTTTCTCGTCTCTGGCATGTTGTTGACATGAAAAGTGAAAGGGATGACCGAGTGCACATAGAAATTTTATTCATTCTTTAAATCCGTTTGCAGAAGTAGGAGCAACTTATGTGCCTTGCTCCCTAGGGAATCCATATTCTGTGATGTTTCCCAGGCCTTGGAATTCAGTTCTATTCTTTTGTTGATATTTTTCTTGACATATCGTCTACAGGATGCGAGGAAGCTGGAGGACCCTTTTAGATTTTTTGCAGGGGTTCACATAGTCGCAAGCATGACTATTTCCAAGGAACTGTCAAGCAATGGCATAGGAAACAAAGCTTCCTCTACTTCCTTAATCCGGTTCTTTAGTCTGGCATTTTTGACTTCAATGAATCCAACAGAATCATGAAGAGCATCTCTGGTTGCCCTGTGAAGTTCAGATATTTTGGATGCGTGCATATTGGCAAGGTCAAGTTCTGAAAGATGTTTTATTTTCTTATTTTTTACATCTCTTTTTTCAATGATTAATTTTTTTGATTCGGTTTCAAAAACAACGCTCTAGAATACGAAGGATTCATATTCGTCAAAAAAGTTGGTACCAACCATGTCCATTGAGAAGGCATGCTGAATTGCGCGTGCGAGTTGATCAAGGTTGTAGAATATGATTTCCAGATCAGCGTCAGGATCCATGTTTTGACGGTAAATTTCGGGCTGCTCCGCCTCCCCTACAATTATTTTTCCGTTCTTCTGCACGGGAAGCTCTTGAGGAAGATGTTCATTGTATCTCTACAAAAATGTTGTGTAGCTGCTGGCAGTAGTTTATCAAAAGGTTGGTTGGCTCCAAACGTTGTTTGAAATGAAGAAATGGAGGGGACGATATAACCCCCCGCAAACATTCTTCAATGCGTGCGAATAGAAAATCTCCTCATTAATGACAATATCTATGCATGTTGTATGGTGACTTGTTAGAAATAAAACATAGTTATTGCAAACTTAGAAGTGTGAAGGTGAGGGTTACGACCAACAACATTTAAGGATAGGAGGTTTCATGAATGAACCAAGCTGGCGACGTGCGGATGACATTGCATGGTATTTGAAATTAATACTAGGAAGCGATTGGAGGTTTCATGAACGAAGCAAGCTGGCGGCGTGTGAATGACATTCCATAACATTTGAAATTAAAACTGGGAAGGGAGAAGAAAATTCTTCACAAAAATTGCATTAATGGAAAAACTTCTCGAGCCTTGCGCGCATCAATGACAGCTTAGATGGTAGTTGCACGATGACCTGTTAGCATTAAAGATTTAGAAAGAAGACATATATACACACATATATAAATAAACAGTATTTTTTATCATGCACACATGTGAAGGTAATGACCACGGGGAAGAGCAAGCAAGGAAGGAATGGCCAAGTCTAAAAGTGCATGGTTCAGGATCGTGGTTCTCGGGTGGGCGGGTTCAAAAGAAGGCCTCTATTGTTCGATGTTCTACAAGTAGCACACAAAGTTCCACGATATACAAATTGAGAAGAGGATTTGCGGGCTGGCCGAGATTTGATAGACCATCTACAGTTTCTGGATCGTGGGTTGTCGGGTTAGTGGGGTAGACCATCTATAGTTTATGTAGTGTCGCCACATTTTTAAGGTGTGTATTACTGCTGCCAATTCTAAGTCATGAGTGACATAATTTAGCTCGTGTTCTTTTAATTTCCAGGATTCATAACAAATACCGTGTCCTTCTTGAGTTAGGACACCGCCTAGTCCTTCTTTACTTGCATCCACACATACGGTGAAGTCTTTATCGGGGTCTTCTACCTTCAATATGGGTGCAGTTGTCAATAATCCCTTCAGTTTGTTAAAACTGTCTTGACACTTCTCTGACCAGTTAAACTTGGTTCCTTTCTTTTGTAATGACATGATAGGGTAGGCTATCTTGGAAAACCCTTCTATAAACCTACGGTAATATCCGGTGATTCCCATGAACGACCGTATATCCGCTACATCTTTAGGCACCAACCATTCCATAATGGGTTTTGTCTTTTCCGGGTCTACAACAATGCCTTCTGCTGAAATTACATGTCCTAGATATTGTATTTCTTTTTTATAGAAGTCACACTTGTCAAATTTGGCATACAGTTTGTGTTTCCTCAATGTTTGCAGAACTATTCTTAAGTGTTCATCATGTTCCTCTTTTGTTTTTGAATAGACCAGAATATCGTCAATAAATACTACCACGAACTTGTCTAAGTATTGACTGAAAATACTGTTCATCATACACATAAACGTGGTTGGTGCGTTAGTGAGTCTGAAAGGTATGACTACGAACTTGTAGTGTCCATATCTCGTTCGAAAAGTTTATTTGTTTATGTCCTCGTCTTTTATCCTAACTTGATGATAACTAGATCGTAAATCCAATTTTGAAAATATCTTGGCCCCACCTACTAGATCGAATAGACCATTTATCCTTGGTAAGGGGTATTTGTTCTTAATGGTCATTTTGTTTAGTTGTCTATAATCGATACATAGTCTTAGAGTACCGTCTTTCTTTTTCACAAAGAGGACTGGTGCCCCCCAGGGTGAAACGCTCGGTCTGATATACTCTTTGTCCAACAATTCCTGTAATTGTATTCTTAATTCTGTCAGTTCTGGTAGACTCATTGGGAAAGGTGTTTTTGAGATAGGGGTTGAACCAGGTAGTAGGTCTATGGAGAAGTCTATTTCCCTTCTAGGAGGTAATTCTGGTATTTCATCCACAAACATGTCTCTAAATTCACGTAGGACAACAAAGTTTTATAACTTCGGCTTATCTTCTTTTTCTAACAGATTCATTACTTGGATGGCATACACTTGGCATCCCTTTCTAATACATTTCTTGAGTTGCATCGCTGAAACTTGTCGGACTGATACAGGTTTTTGTATGCCTTGGGTTGTTCTAATAGTGTCAAAATCATCTTTATAGCTAAGTATCTTTGTATAACAGTCTAGTACTGCTTTGTGTTGTTCCAACCAATCCATCCCGATAATCATATCGTAAGATCCTAGTGGTAGGATATTCAGATTTGTTCTTATATTTTGACCATCTAAGCTGAACTCAAAATCCGAAACAAAGTCAACTACTTTCCTTTTAGTACCAGTTGCTAATTGTACAAGCCATGATTTTGCGTTCTTTAGTTTCTTAAGTTTATTTTACTCTACCACATTAGGAGTAATATAACTTAACGTAGCTCCAGGGTCAATTAAAACAGAAATTCGAGTGTCTTTGATTTTACCTTCAATTTCTACCACCGAGGACTGGTGGTCAGCTTGTCGACCATCTATGGCTACATTTATCCGATGTAGGCTTCTGCCCATGTCTCCCACCGTCAAGGCTTCCTGCAGATTATGAACAATAGTTCTGTTTGTTGAGCTCAAACGTGGAAAATTCCTCCTTAGATGAGGTTCTCCACATTCCCAACACTTTAATGGCTCACGGGAGCTGTCCCCAAACTTCTTCATTCCCAGGTTTACCGGTTTACCGTTGCCTTGCGTATTCAGAGGATTGGAGTGAAAATCCTTTCTCGGAAAACTTTTTGTTGTATTCTGATAAGGAGCTGGCTGGTACCCCTTCTTTCGCTGGTTCATTTGATCTTGTTTCTTATCCTTCCAGGCTTTGGGAAATTCTACCCGCTGTTTATACTGGTCGTAGCACATTCGTGCTTTCTTGAATACTTCACTCAAGGATTTGGGGTTGTCAAACTCAATTCTGTCCTTGTAGGACTGTGGTAGACAGCTTAGGAATCACTAGATTTTTACCTTATCCTTTCGGATGTACGGTACGAACCTTAGTAGTTCCAGAAATTTATTTATAAGGTCCTCCATTGTCATCTGTCCAAGTCGTAACTCATAAAATTCTTTTGTCTTCCTTTCATAATAGCTTTTAGAAAGGTATTGTTTCTTGAAATACTTTTTAAAGTCAGACCATTCCAATTGTTTCTCCTTTAGGCCCTTGGCCAATTTCAGTTCCTGCCACCAAATGTTAGCCTTCCCTTTCAGATTGTAGATGGCCATTCTAACTTTCATGTTGCTAGAATAGTTGTATATTTGGAAGTATTTTTTGATGTCCAACAACCATGCCTCAGCTTCTTCTCCCGCCCTGGATTCTCCATCAAAGGTAGTTGGTTTAATATTTTTAAATTCTCCTTCAAGGTGGTCGACTTGTTTTCTTTTTCTGTCTGATTTAGTTTTGTCTTTAGCTGAAGGTGCTCCTTTAGATGAACTGTCTCCTTTTTCTGTTTCCGGCCCAGAGTTATTGGAGGCCCTTTTGCTGACCTCTTCCTCATGGTTATCGTCCTTTGGTATTTTCTTGGTCACTATACTGTGCAACAAGACTTCATTTATCTCTTGTTGTTCCTGATGTGCTTTCTTCAATTTTTCATTGTCGGCTTTGAAAATTTGTAGTTCAACAATAATATTCCTCATTGTTTCCAATACTTCCGTGGGTGAGCTTCCGTCACTGTTTTATATTGAATCTCCAGGGGGTCTTTGCTGAGGATTTTCTCCCATCGTGATTTCTGCATCGTCCTGAGCTGCCATAATTAACACAAAACATAAATGGCTTTCTGTTTGTAACCATAAGATTTATTAGTTTTACATAAATCGGAATATATATACTAAGCAGCTAATGTGGCCCTGTTCAAGTCCAGTGTTGTAACCTTTTTGCTCTGATATCATATGTAACATACCTGAAATTTACACAATAAAAAAAAACTTTTGTTATCTGTTTCCTACCTAAGTTTCCCGGTGGAAGGCAAGATACTAGTCGTAAAACTCTGATGTCAATTTGGTCGCATAGAAATACACTATAAGAAAAGGAACTTGTTATAAGACTTTATTATAAGAATCTAACTAACATTTCAGGTCCTAAACATACCACAAGAGGTCTTGACATCATATCTCACTTAAACCACGAGTAGGAGATTGTATGAAGGAAATAAAGACAATACAAATCCCCTCCATTCTTGTTCTTTATCATATGTACATAGGACTTGTAAAAGATCGAGGGCTTGTAATTATATTAGAGTTCGTTTCTATCATAAAGTTTGTCTATGCATCAAATCTATGGGTCAGTTTTAATCCATAGGGAGTCTTAGCTCGTTTTTGTTGATAAAGTTATGGGTAAACTTTCCCACTAGGCAGTTATCGTGACTGCCAAGTCACAGTCAATTTGTGGTCCTTGAACCGGTGGTTGCTCGTGGAGAGTTAGTTAGCCCATGAAAACAGTGGGAGGATGCCAACTCTGATAGCACTTCTGATTCAATCAATGAAAGGGTATGAAAACTTCCTTTGAATTAAGACAGGGTGTCAAATCGCATCACCCTCTTAAAGCAGAAGAGATGGTTCTCTGTCACAATAGTTAAATCTCTGCATATTCATTAATGTCCGTCCTGTGATCTTTATTGAACTCGTCTGGCTTCATAACCGAGATACCATACCAACCCTATCCTCGTCACATGGCTACCTGTCCTATGTACTTCCCACATTTATTTCCAAGGTGGAAGGGTGTCGCCTAGGGTTTAGGGAGGCTCACAGTTTTGTCATTTCCGAATATTGTCCTCCTATGAAGGGTTTCAAGTGTTGCACTGTTCTCCTTGATGCCGAGACTATAAAACATGGTAGATAAATGCACCTGGGGTTTTGTATATCACACGGTCTTATCAGGGGTGAAATCCTAGTGGAAAGGGCGGACGCGCCATGGTTATAGCCGACAGTATGTCCGGGAAACGATGGTAAGTACTTCCTTAAACCCAACCCTGATAGGTTAAGTAGGTTGGTATATTTTGTTAACGTTAAGCAGGGTTGTCTTCTGATAAGCGTCATCATCTACCTTCAGTCTGGTTATGTTCTTCTCTGCGATAATTTTTTTTGTTTAGGAAAGACTGTTTAATTCTCAAGTCTTTCCTTGTCTTCCTATAGCCGATTTTCGGAGAAGTAAGTCAGCCCCATGAGTGATTCACCGACGAAAGAATCCCTCGATTTGATTGATGAAATATTAAGAGTCTTGGATTGGATGGAATTGTTATTTCCCTTACTCGTTCCTACGTATAGCATTTGATTTTCTCCTCTATTTTCGTACGGTCGTTTTACTGGAAGTATTAAGACCTTAGGAGATTTACCGAAGTTCCTGTCTCCGGGGTGGAAAGCGAATGGTTCTCCTTACCGAGGCGTGACGACTCTGTTTGATTTTAAAGATTCGCTACAACATTGTTTTTTGAAAGAGTTTACAGTTCCTCCCTTTAATAAAATCTTTGGGAGAGGACTATCTTGTTGTTTTGTTTTCGCTTATAGTATGTTTATATAGGTTAGGGTTTTTACTGTTGATATGTTTTACTGAAAAAGAAAAGATTTAAGGGATTGTTATTGGCACTAATGATGGGCCTTGTTTATGCGAGGACCCATTAGAGGCTTACTGGACCTTTTCCCTTCACTCGGACAGTCATCCAGAATATAAGCGGTAGACGAGGTTTCGGGTTCGTGTACCAAAGATGAGTATTTATTGTTTGTCATTTACCCTATCTCTTTTGTAAATTTTCCTTTTATTACCTATTACTCGAATGAGAACTAAATTTTAGGGTTTTGTTTCCTGGCAGGTATCTCTCATTCTGTATCGGTCTTGGATTCTTCCCAAGTCTTTGACGAAAGGTATTCGGGTTCCGAAACATTTTTCTTACTTCGACTAATTCCACAGGTTCTAGAAATGCTTAAGGGAATTTGTGCCCTTCTTCTGGTTCTGTATAGAAATAGTTTATTTAACTTGTGGAAAAGAAAGGAGGTTGTCACAGGAATTTCCTGGGTCATTCGCCCGTCTTTGTAAAATGTTATTTTGGTAACTTTGATATTCGAATTGGTCCACTGTGTAGTTTGTTTCCTTGTTTATTTGTTAAAAGGCATACATGTCCGTTGTTATTTGAAGTGACGTTTTTTCAATACAGTGACCCGAATGTTTGATTTTGAACTCTGTACTTGTTCATTGGAAAGATATAAGTCTATCTATATAATTTGACTATGTCCCATACCAATTGTCTAAAATTTGCTAACGAAAGGAAGAAACCCTCCCAGGATTAAATGATGTGGTCATTAGTACTATCTGGTTTATTGCATTTTGTCCACAATGCAACAGTGCATCAATTGTTTGTTTGGACTGAAACACTCGAGCTCTATACTTATTTTATAACAGTGGTTGTCCACCTATCTGAGTTCCTTTATCATATTCATAATGCAGGGATTACTTATGTGCATACAATGACTTATGTGTATTAGCTTTTGTAGGTACTAGATTCCATATTTATTATCGTAATTTGTCAATTGAAATGGGTGTGTGTATATCAATTCATATATATACATGATACATATTGATTTTAGGTCTATCGTGGGTGAGTCCTGATTTGTAGTAACTTATCTTCACTAAGGAAAGATGGTGTTCCGATTTCCTTTATAAATCTGAACTTGTAAAATGTAGAAAATATCTATTCCGTATACATGTATAATCTAGTTTCAAAATCGTCCATACTTAGACGACATGCGCCAAAAATTTCGATGTATGGAGATGTCTCTACTATAACCGAAAGAAAGAAAAACAATCCAATCTTAGAAGACATTACTCCAGAATTTAGTCACAGAATCCATTCGAAATGATTTAGTAGGATAATCAAATTATTCCTAACTCTCGTACAGATTTTAGTCGAAAAGACTTATTCAGGGATCTATTATAATTGTTCTGTCATAAGTTTGACTCCACCCATTCGTACGATCAAACAGTTTTATTCCCACCTAGGTTATAGGACATACCTACAAGTGCTAATGTTTTCGCTACTTCTGTAGCTAATTCATTCTACAGATATATAAATAATTCAAATTTGATACAACCAAATGCATTCAACCAATATACAATTATTCATACAGGCATTAATGAATTCGCTACTTCTGTAACTAATCCGTTCTACATATATGTAAATAATTCGAATTCGATACAGAAAAATACATTACAGCAAATATACAACCATTCATACAAGCGTTAATGATTTCACTACTTCTGTAACTAATTCGTTCAACAAATATGAAAATAATTCGAATTCGATACATCAAATACATTACAACAAATATACAAGTATTCATTCATGCAAGGAGAGACTACATATCCGAACCAGTGTGCGGAAAGACAAAGGGAACAACCATGTTCCTCCCAACCATATAACCAAGCAGCCAAAATCACTTGCACGGTTCACCCCCTAGCTTGACCATGAGTCCATGAGGGCGAACTTGAAACCAAACTCCTCCTCAACAATGTCTTTCAATTCTAGCAGGTTTCCCTTGCCTCACACTCAATCAGTAGTGTTCATAATAGCAAGAAAACCAATAGTCTCTACCTTCCAGCATACTTGGCAACATCCTACCTCCTCACATATGCTATTTATCAATTTGCCTAGGTCTTTTCCCTCCCTTGGGAATTTTCGCAGCTTTCTAAATCCCTGATTTTTAGGGGTTGTCAATGACCAAATCTCTTATTTTCCACTTGTAACAATCAACCTAGAGGTAGTTCCAACATGTTCCCCACTCATGGAGTCATGATCAGCTAATTGTAACATGGTTGTTCCATTTGTCCTCCTGCAATCAATATAAAATATTTTGTTTTTATACAAGTGTCATAGTCAAATAGTTAGTCGAGTCACATCAGATCTTTGCCCAACAGTCATAATAATTAATTACAAATATCAAATTCGAAATTCGGATTTGCCATAAATGGAAAACATTTCCCAAATTCAAATTTACTAAAAATGGAAATGAATTTCCAGCAAATTTAAATTTCTAAAATATTTTTTTTGGGGGGACGTCACACAGTATATCATCCATGTGTGCATTTAAGCTATGTGTGTTAAGCGAGAGTATTGATACAAATGAATTTGTTTGTATGGATTGGTAATCATAATGCAGTTGCCATTTTTCGGTGGTCCTCAGTCGTTCCATCTCAATATCAACTTTTTGTTTCACTCTGAAGTTATCTTTTGTCAGAGGACTTAGTAAATACAAGGAGTCTATGCTTCTGTCATGGGAGAGTGTTGTGTATACAAGTCCATGTATCTGAATTCCAGCAGGCTGAAATGCAACATTATCAAGTGTTAGGCCTTCTGATGTGTGGACTGTACGTGCACATGCAAGTTTAATTGGAAACTGTTTGCGAATCTTCAGTCGACCTGTCTTTGCTGATGTCGATATTGACTTTGATATTCGAAAAATAGGATTCCAATTGCTTGCAGTGTTTGAATTATATAGATAAGACAACTTTCTTGCTTGTTGCTTGCCTATATGCGGTTCATGGAACTTAATCCAAAGGACATCTACTTTTTATGTCTTCGTATAGCCTTTCAGTATTCCATCTGCACCACTCACCAAGCCATCCTGCGAATCATAGTTACAGGCATATATTTCAACTAGCATTTCTAATTTCAGTGCAAGGTGCAAAGGTAAAGTGATTGAATGTTCATGACGTGGGACATTTCCATGGTTGTCTTCTTCCAAGTCAATCAAATTGATGATGATATTATCGCCAGGCATGAGCGACATCATGTGGCTATTATGCTTTGCAACATCCTTATTTCTGTAGAACAAGTAAGGGAACGTTGGATCTATTGGTGCAGGCCGTAAGAACCTCAAGTTGATATAGGTCAAGTCATCATATGTTTGGCTGTTTGTGCGCATTCTATTCAGAATTGCAATGAATGTTTCATTTGTCTGGCACATTGTAGTATGCAACTCAAAGCATTTAATATTGTCTCTCCAAAAGTCATGGGTCACTGTTTCCATGTTAACGATAGGTTGTTCAAATATCAAAGAATCTTGGATGGGTTGTGCCTGGTAAAGATCGCCACAAAAGATCATGTCAATGTTTCCAAAGTATTTGGTCTGCACATGTTTTATGCTTCTTAGCCAACTGTCAATGGAATACAAGAAGCGACTGTCAATCAAAGATGCTTCATCAATAGAGACAAGTTGGAGTTCCTCGTAAAGCTTAGATAATGTATCCAACATTTCCTTGCTAAGTGGAAGAAACTGTGACTTGTTAAAAGACATTAAAAATGCAGAGTGGACTGTTGTTCCACAAGCATTGTATGCAACGTTTCCTATGTATGCAACTATTAGGCCCTTTGGTTTCATAGGATCAGAGAAATAATTTGAATCATAGATTCATATAAGCATTTGGAACAATGCTTTAGCTGTGAATGTCTTGCCTGTTCTTGCTTCGCCTGTAAGGAACACGTGCACAGGACTGTTAATGTTCAACTATTTTTTAAGGGTAATGTCCTTACAATTGTTTGTTGTTCACAATTCAACATGCGTCTTATTTTGTGGTAGTCATTATTTTCAATCAGGAAATGATGTTTTGTAACTTGAAAACCAAGGTTGATACGTTTTTCACTTTCAGCTGCTAGAGGACGAGGAAAATCAGCGTGTAAGTCATAGGACTCAGAAGGAGTTCTGGTTGTTTTTGGTTTTCTGAATGTCTCATCATGATTGCCAGGGTTTTCTAGGTCATTAAGTGCAACTTCTAGATCGCCCCATGTTGGATTAACATTGTAAGTAAATCTAGCTTCATTGATATGCATTATAGTCTCAAAGGCAACATACACAGCCTCCCATGTAGAGAAGTTATGTATTAATGTCTCTTCGTTTTCATGGAATGGAACATGCAACAACAATTTTTCTCTATAATAGTTTTCATAATCACAATGTTTATTGTATTTGACAAACTGTATAACATAGGGTTTTTTTCTTTTTGATATGGATGCCTTATTTTTTTGTAATGCGATACGAATTGTACTAAGCAGATATGCCTAATAGGAGATGGATGCTGGATGTAATAATCAATAATAGAGCGACATATGACGTCATATGAATTGTCAGGTTCTTATTGCAGCAAAACCGGTGGTTTAAGCATAAATGTGCATTTTTCAAGTGGAGATGTGTTTATGAAGACACATTTTCTTGAACTACAAGTGAGGGGCAAAGAAAGGGCAATGCGACCTGCTTGTTGAGCATACATTTGTTGAATTTTAAGCAATGTATTGCCAAGGGTGTGTATCATTTGTATGGCATCAATATGACTTCTTTCGTGTTCTTTGTGTATTTTTCTGAATGCAGATGTCATAGATTTGTCAATCTTCGTCATATACGAGGTGCAGTAGGATGTTGCAACATATGCATTCAACACATATTATGCATTTGTATTTGATTTCCACATTACTGGCATGGCCTTGGAGAAAGTGTTGTTCCAAATATGGGAGAGTTTTCATTTAAGGAAAAGTGTTGGTTGCCTAAGCGTTATTTGTATGGCTTGGATGTACTCATCTTCTGATAGATTTACCTCTGTCAAGAAGGCATCAAAGCTCATCATTTCATCAAATCCTTCTTGTTCTAGAAATGCGAACAAGGATTTAGATTTCTCAACAACAACACTGTCCTCTAAACTAACTGGCTCTATGATTCTTGTAGCTCTCATTGACGGAACGGGAAAATTGTATCTGCAATGCGAGCTTTTTGTTTTCTACAACTTCTTGTATGGTAATGTATATGGACTTTCACAAGGTCTGGTTCCAAATGATCTGTATAGCATGTTATGTATTTATCCACAAATTGTTCGATCTCTGAATTCTCATCAGCTCCATAGACTGGTGCACCCTCTATCCACAACAGTGTGTGGTCATGCTCATTTCCCCTATTCTGGAATTCAGTCACAAAAAAGTAGTCCGATATTTTTCCGAAAAACGTTTCATCATGGCATATCAATTGTCTCAAAGCATTTATTATATTTCTATAGTATCGAGTACATGTCACTGGGTCTTTTCTTATGAGGTAGTCAATGTCGTTATTTTCTAGTGTATTGGTTTTTTTTTACGTTTCCTGTTACTATGAAGGTAAGAAAAGACAGCCACCAATGGATCCCAGTAATGCTCTACCCTTATAAATGTGATGAAAAATGTTGGCGGCCCTAATTGCTGGATCATTGAAAATTTTATTTTTTTTGTTTTGTTGCAAATAGTCAGGAGAGGTGTGAATGTTCTTGAAATCTATGTATCCAATATCGGATTTCAGAATTTTTTCTAGGTTTTCTTTGTACTTCACATCCTTGGCCAACAAATTTCTTCCTTGTAACTGGCCTTTTCTTATTCGGACCCACATGCAGGACAAAACTTGCTCTATTATTATGCGCATTGTTTTGAAAAACAAATTTGTTATGTGACAGGAGAAGTAACCGCTTGAATGTAGTAGCTCCCATCAAACTGTTTTATGATAACTGAATCGTTCTGTAATATCAGTGCCACGTCGATCTCCGTAGAACAGTGTTGGAAAGTTCATTTCCTCAGCGAATTTGTCCTTGAATATTCCAAGTGGACGTTACCCCTCGCCAGGTGCGATTTCGACAATTTTGTCTTGCAAGTCACGAATGCACTGTGAATCAGTAAATCCATGGACCAATGTTTCAGCAGGTGTTTCAGTCTCCGATTCATCACTTGTATTAGAATCACTATGATTTTTGAGAGTCTCTCCAGACTTTCCATGTTCTTCTGCGAGAACATTGTTCCAGTTGGCATTTATACAAATGTTCTCTGCTTTGTACAAGGCCTTGGAACATAATTCCTTTAATGCTTTCATAACAACATGCACACGCACTTTGCCTATCTGATACACATTTTTGTATTGCAAGCGTCTTTTCAAAGCCACAACGATTGTAATTGTATTGTTAATGAACTGTGGCAACGCTTTTTGCACAACATCTAGCTGAACAAGCACATTAATAATTGATCCTGTTAAGCCCATCTGGGGTCGCTTATAGCCCCAAGGTCTGATTTGAGCAAATGAAATTCGCAGAGAGACAAGTCTCTCCTCAAGTTCTGTAAGTGCACTTACATCTTCTAGTGGTGTATTACATCATATTCGGTTAGGGGTTGCAAACTGTGGCAATTTTCCATTTTCAAGAGATCGTTTGCATGGAAGACAAAATTTCTCACTAGAAAATGGTTTATCGTGGGCTGTCAGCCAGAGGTATTCTACTTGCAAATTAGGCGTGAAAGACTTGTTGTTTTTTGAAAAATTCAATTGTTCACAAATTGCACATGCAATGGAAGGAGTGTCTTTCATTTGTTTCATGTAGGTCTGTCTTGCATTTTTTTTCACAGGGAAGTATGGGTAGAAATTGTTTCTTGTTTTTCATGTACACCACAAACTACCACAGTTGCATGATCATTCTGGGATATGCAAGCACACATGTTTATGTTACGTTCTGCACGAACAAATTTCTTTACATTGTCACATGTGAGTTTCTCTCTAAAAGGAAGTGTAGCAATGTATTTTTTTCTCTCGCGCATGACCTTTTTCAAGTTGTGGTAACTTACTCTACGTTTCTTGCCCAAGGGTGGGATGACTTGGTGGCAATTGGGATAAATTTCACTCTCACCCAGTTTCTCAGAAACTATTTTACATTTTTTGTTCAAGGCCTCTATTTGCTTAACAGAAGTCGGACGAATTTGATGAATAATTTTTTTCAAATTGTGATAACTTACTCTACGTTTTTTGTTTAAGCCCTCTATGGCCTCATCATAACTGAAATGAATTCTACGCATGTTTTTTTTGTTCAAGCCCTACCTGCCCATATCGCAACCGGGAGGACTCTCGTTTTGACTAAAAATCATTGCACGCATATGCAGATTCGATGTTGTTTGGGTGGCATGCACACTCAACCCTGAACTACCGATATCTCCAAGCAAAGGTTCATAATGGATATGTGTTGTATCTATTTTCAACGACGGGATGTGAATTATTTGATCGTAATTTGAATCAGTAACCTAGGAATGGATAGTGCTAGTTGGCAAGGCCGACCAAACCTGGATCTTCACCCTGAATACCATAGACAACCATTGCAAACAGAATCTGCAACCCTCCATATTCCCTTCTTCATATGGAAGCGCCAAGTTCACAAGGTATTCCTGCCAACTTCCAACTACTGACATATTTTCCGCGAGATATGGGAAAAGGTGTTGATGCAAGCACCTAAACGCCTATTCGTTGCCGCCTATAATCCCATTGCAGAAGGACTGTACAGTGTAAAGACGCAGCGACTGAACATCGAAATCGGCTGCTACCAAACAACAAATTTCATTAAATAGACTATCTCCACAGCTAGACACAACATTTGTTGCCAACTGTAAACCATAGCAATCTATGCCATCCAAAATCTGTTTCCATTGCGATTGAAGGTCTTTGCAAATAACGAACAAGTAGATACGAGGACCTTCTATATTTCATATGAACATTTTTCTTTACAACAGTGGTTCATAATGGCCACTGAGGGCATCGACATCATGGAACAAGATGCAATATGGATTTTCAGATGCAGTTTTGTTGAATAGTAGATATCTTGTTTTTCTTGTCAATGACCATATGCCAACTGATATATTCAACCAGTTAGACAGCCACCGAATACAAAATGTATCTCCCTAAAGTCCCCTCTGATGTGCAGGCATAACTAGAGATGCAACCACTGCATCTTTGAACAATATGTAGCCACATCATGTATTCCATGCATTTGCCGAAGGAAATCATATTCCAGTTCGTATTCATAGGACTGCAAAGCATCAACATCACCATTTTTAAAATAGGCCAAGAAATAATCTATCAATCCATTGCACAGCTCGGTCGACGAATAGTATAAATGCAATAGAACTTGGAATGTATCGAAAAGGCAATCCCTAATAGTATACGAGAATGCATCCAATCTAAAAAGGCCATTCCTATGAAAAACCACATCAATGATGTCATGTACAATGGATTGTGTATCTTTTTCATACGACTCAACATCTATTACCTCTTTCATCTTTTCAACTGTCATTTTGAAGCTGTCTGCTAGATACTTTCAGTTTCTATCAAAATAGAGAAAAGCACAAGCAAAAAATAAAAACTAGCAAAATAAAAAAGAAAAGCAAAATAGCGCACCAATCCCCGTATGTATCTTTAAACCTTCTTCTTCTCAACTTGAATCCCCCTAGTTCCCATAGCAGATGAGAAGAAAACAAACCGACACTGGAAACTGAACCAAATAGAAGAAAGACCGCAAAAAAATAAAACCATAACTTAACTCAGCAGAAAGAAAACAGGCAGATGCAGTTTTCCGGCCCACAGAGTAGAAGCATACACTGCGTCTACACCTCACCCGATGGTTCCATCTTCTGATAGCTCCCAACCACTTTTCGTAAATGCCTCTGCATTGCAATTTTCGGAAAAACTATGGACGCAACATCTGCCATATGAAGACGCATTGTTTCCAAGAACAGAAACCAAGAGCATAGACAAAAATGGTCTAGAACAGAATATTGAAAATCACTAAGAACAGGGAAACTTACCCATCGACAAAGGATGAGAAGACCTCAATGCCCAAAAAAATGCAAACTGTAACAACAAGTGCAACAACTTGCAAAGTTGAAGAACAACAAACCAACGAACAACCACTAAGAGCTCGAACTGCAAGTGCAGGACCTCAACTTTGCAAAGTTGAATGAAACAAGAACCAGAATCATCAAATGAAACAACGAACAAGGATGGAGCACAAGAGCAGGGATGCTAGCCATGAACAAAACTGTATTGCAAGGCATCTGTACAATAAACATTTAAGACTGGCAGAGCTCTTAGGTAAACAATTAAGACAGTAAGGACCATCAAAGGGCGTAGGCTTGTGCAAGCATTTAAGAAAAGATGCAACGTGGTAGGACTGTTCTCTCGAAGCACGCAACAATAAAGCGTAAATCAGACATAGCAATATCGTGGAGAATGTATTCAACCCAAGAGAAAATGCTAAGGGGAAACATTTGAACTAATGCTAGCATTAATCCATGTTCCACAAATGCATAACAAAATTTATGATTCAAAAAGACCATATACTACCAAAAACTTTGGAAATGCAAACATATTTTACATTGGGAATAGTGAAGGAGAAAATAAGACCTCCAATCCCTTGTCGAATCAGATCTTGACAAACATGATACTTTTTATTATATAAAAATCGATATTTTCACTTCCCTTGTTCCAACAATAGACAATAGCGAAATATTTCTGGTCAACGCACAAACTAATGTCAGGTCAACGATTTATCGATCGCTAGAGTCCCTCTATGCCTACGACAGGGACTAATAATGGTCACTATGATTGTCCATAGCGTATGAAGAAGGGATAACTATAACGAGTAAGGTTTACTATGTTAATATTCAATACCGAGGCGATGGGTTATTATTGTGTTAAGGTTTAGTAGGTTAATATTTAACACTTAGGAGATGTGTTATTATTGTGTTAGCTCAAAGTATAAACTCACAAGTATGAAAGTATATATTTTATAATTAAGGATGGGGATGATTAGTAAAAGTAGGTAGATAAATAATTAATACCAAGATATATCAATTTACAAAGATACCAAAATAATTAAGATATAAATATTTTTAATTAATAGATTTAAATTAATGTAAATATATATGAACTACATTTTATCAATTATCAAAAGAAAAAGAAAACAAATATATGAATAATTTAGATTTAGTTTGGTACTATTTTAATATATTTTTTTATTAAAGGAAGTGTGATTTTATACAAATATTTGAAAGTCAATTTTCATGACAAGATTTATACTAATTATAGTATTGAAAAAAATATTAATGGTGCATGGAAAGTTTATTAAGGACTTTAAAAGAGTTGTAAATGAGTGGACCTTTGGTTATGGGATAAGACTAAACTTCTCTTTGAGATTAGTGTTATCTTATATAGTTGTGATGTTGGAGTGTGGAAAACGCTTTATTAGTCCCTGTAGAAGGCGTAGAGGGACTATAGCTATCCGTTGACTTCATATTAGTTTGTCCTTTGACTATAATTTTTTTCATACTCTTTATTGTTCGAATTAGAGAACTAAAAAAATTATTTTTTATATAATAAAAAAAACCTTATATGTCTTGATCTCATTGGAGAATAGATTCGAAGTCTTATTGCCAGCTTCGCTTGGAGTGTGGCAAGCTTATTAAGGACTTTAAAAGAGTTTTAAGTCACTGGACCTTTGGTTACGGGATAAGAAGAAACTTCTCTTTGAGACTAGATTTTAAATCTTATATAGTTGTGATGTTTGGGGATGCAATCATACCCTCTTCATAAACACCACCATCCAGAGAAAGGTTATGACTAGATACCTAATGTACACCAACACCATAAACAACATGGAAGACAAGAGGCTAAATCTAAGATTTCATAAAGAAGCCAAGTCTTGTCATAAATCATTGGAAAACAAAAAAGAGATATTTTTACAAGATAAAGATAATATTAAAAATATTATTACAACTATAATATTTTTTTTTAACAGAAACGGTTGGAGGGTGATTATATTAAAAAGATAGCAGCGAAATTTCAAAAACTACATGTGGCAGGGTGTGAGCACCTCTGCTGCTTTCGAAAGAGCTTAATTGTTTATATAGGCCTAAGAAAACTGTATCATCTTGTCCAAATGAGTTGCATTTCTGCCATGTAAAAATGTCGATATACACATTTAACAACAACAAAAATTCACATTTCATATAACACCTCATTAATAGTTTTGAGGTTGCTTAGGATCTTCCTGGTATTCCGTCGGTTGAGCTTTTAGATTCACCTTTGTAGGGTTCTCCTCTGCGTAGTGGCGGTATGGGTTCTCCTCTACATAGTGGCGGTTTGCGAATTCTGGATCTCTGGGAACTGCATGATGATCATTAATGGCTATAGAGTGAAAAGAAGAGGGGAGCCGAGACTCACCAGTGCTAGTTGAGTTCGTTGGTTGTTGAGGATTTCCCAATTGTTGGGTGACAACCCCAAGTTGTCTTGTGTTTCTATTGAATCCCCTTAAAACTATCGCCAGTTATTGATTATGGCGGATTTCTTGATGTTGCAACTATGCCTAAAGGCCTGCCAAATCCTCACATATCCCCCGATTTTCATGCTGAAGTTCTCGGTGTCGTGCATCAGTACACTCCTCCATCCTCCTACAGTATGTTCGGAGTGCTCGAAACTGCTCTCAGAGCTCTTATAAGATGCAATTCGGGCAAGAGCATGGTGTTCTTGACCTCCGCCACATGTTGGTGTGAAGGTTCGGGAGTAGAGAAGGAGAACAGGTGCCAAGAAAACAGGTTAAGCAGAGACTGAAAGAGAGAAGGGCGCAGACAGAAAGAACAGAGGAGAAAAACCAACTTGGGTGAAGGACGAGCGATCTGAGGATCCAAATGAAGAAACTGAGAAAAAGCAGTAGCAACCATGAGTGTGTAAACAACAAACTGTTGAAGGCAATGGGATCCATTATCTCCCACGAGCAGAGGTGAATTCGTGCGGGATGAGAGGATAGAGGTGACGCCATGGTCGTGTGGCTGGTCATCAGGGAATGCAAGCAGAGATCCATAGATATAAGGGTGAGTGATGGCAGAGTGAGAAAGGACATGGGGAGGATGATAGAAGGCACGTGGGCTATGAAGGGGAGGAGGGCTAGAGGGAGGTGGGGTTGGGTAGGGAGAGAGGGTTGATTGAATTAGTTCTTAATTGTGGGTGGGAGAAAGATTGAAGAGGCGCAGTTAAGGCAACCAATCATAAGAGGTGATTTGGTTGATGATTAGATGGCTTTCTTCCAGGGCTTTTGTCGTTTTAGCTAGGTTATCTGCGTCAGTGTTCTGAGCATGGAGAGTATGGAAGAAGCATAATCTAGTGAAGTGATGCTTCAGGGTATTTATTCGTGAGTTGAGGCCATTGGGTGGGTGATTTGCTGAGGTTGAGAGACCACAAAGCTCCTTTATAACTATTTCAGAGTCCCCTATCATCGTTAGAGTTTGGATACTTCGCTCATGAGCTAGTTTTAGCCCCATGTAAACGACTAGGGTCTTTGTTCTGTTGTTGGTTGTTTTCCCCAAACCCCAGGAAAAATCAACTACTTTTTGTCCATCAGAATCATAGATGACTCCCCCTGCACCTGCCACCCCAACTATAATATTAAAAATATCATTATACCTATATTTAAGGAGAAATTGTGATGTCATAAAAAATTAGAGGATAAAAGAAAATTAAGATACTATAAGGAAGTGATCAACCCGAATCTAAAAGATAAAAAAAAAAATATCTCTTTATAACTTTAACTAACTTAGAAAATAAAATCAACATAATCAAAATAAGAATGAATCCTCACCATACTGAAATATTGAATCAACATATATTGACAATGAATATTATAAATATG
>SNQJ01S0162838.1:28727-50132 GCA_010110895.2 Picea sitchensis
ACTGTGTATGTGTATGATTGTTCATTTGTTCATTGCTTATTTACTCTGCAGTTATTAGATAATAATGCTTCATTGATATAGCACTTGGATTAGATGGTTAAAAGGGATTAAATTGCTCTATTACTGATTCACCCCCCCTCTCAGTAATCCAACATTAACATCTATCTGATGGACCTCCCATTTATGTGAGGCAACAAGAGCCATAACAAGGAGGATGTAATCATTTTGTCTACGGGGGGAAAGGTTTCATTATAGTCAACTCCTTCATCTTGGGAGAACCTTTTGGAAACTAGCTAGGCCTTATGTCTTTCAACACTTCCATTTGATGCATACTTATTTCTTTACACCCTATTAGAACTGAGAGTCACCCTCAGATTGCGGGAGGATAACCTCAGTACCCATCAGAATTTTTGGTGGATGTTGGTTTTATATGAGTGGAGGTCAATGGACAAAACTCAATATATGAATGATGTTCAACACGGAACTGGACAAGAAATGCACAAGGAAGTGAGGGCCACATTAACTTCAGTCAGTGAATTGAGTTTAAGTGTGAGCAGAGGGAAGACCTAGTGAGAAAGGTGAACAAGACTATTATGAGCATAAGGATTTCAAGCATCTTGGAGAAGAAAAACTCAGACTCAAGATCACTCTTGAGCTCAAGGTTCAAACACTAAAATACGTCCAAACAACACAGTCACAACAACATAATGATCAAACCTACATCACAATGCAGCTACAACAAATCAACTGGATCCTCCATGCCTGAGCCATTCAGTGTAAGAGGGAAAAATATAACAAGGGAGCTAACTAAAACTGGTCACGATACCACTGTAATCAAACCTACATTACAACATCATAACAACCCTCGACTAGATCCTCCATGCTTGAGTGTTTTAACATAGTTTTTATAGAGAGATGAAAAGAAGTTGACTTCTATTAACATGAAAGCATCAAATTTGGTACATAACCAGAGAACAGTTTTGGCATAAAAACATTACAAAATAGGGAGCTCTTCTCAACCAATTGACGACCTTAAAAAAATATCAAAATTACCTATTTATACTCAGACCAGTCCACCACTACCAAGTGTGTGACCTGGATACTACATTCAAATCCTTTCGACTGCGCTTTCTTCTAACAGACTGAGCATGCATCCCTTTGTCAAACGAGATCTCAGATCAACATGGGCCTGCAGAAAAATTCGTCCACAGGGGTACCTTGGGTTGACAACTCTGTTTTCCACGGTCGACTCCTCCATATTTCTAATTACTGAGTGAGTCGAGGCTTGAACCACTCGACCTGCCTTCCATTAACTTCTTTTCCTCGGGGACTCAATGAGACTTAAACCTCAGGGGGCGGCCACGTCCTACTCTAGGATAGGATGCCATATAAACATGTGACTGTGCGTATTCTCAAAAGTGGTTTGGGTTCAGACCTCTTTTGGGCCCACAATCCACCACCTTTCACCACGTATCACTTTCTCCTTACCATGGTTTCAGTTGTAGGACTGCTCAAGAAAATTATCGCCTGAGCATGTTGTGTCCCCCCAAAGAACTGTGTCTGTAGATATGGTCCTGATATGAGATCTGGGAACACCTGCTAGATTTAGCACCACTTCCAAGATTAACCACCCACCAACTTTAGAATCTGCCAAATTGTGCCATGGGGGGGGGACACTACTTTTTGACGTTGAACAATAACACCTCCCGGAGGATGATCTGATGTGGCAGCTTGACGTCACCATGCTGATGTGTTAGGAAATATAAGGTGACATGTGTCACTTGAAAACATGCTAGAGGCATGTCTAAGAATGCTTTAAAAGTGCCACGTGTCAAAACCATAAGGGTGCCACCTGTCTGTGCTGATGGCCGCCACACATTTGGCTCTTCGGGGTTCGAGGGGTAGCTCTTGTTTACCTGCTCCTTCTTAAATGTGACCTAGGGTCATGACCCTATGCAATTACGTGATTGTGAGCATGACCAAGGGTGGTTTGAAAGAAAACTTCTTTTATCCCCACAATTCACCATGAACCCCCACGCGTCCCTTTCCCAAAATAATGGTTCTGATTGTGGCCCACCCTCAATATTTTAAAACCCGAGCTTCTTCCGACCCAACAATTGAGCATTATTGTTGACCTCATGATCTAGGATGAGGCTTCACGATCAACGACTCAAATATTCCCTTTTCAAATCAATGGATTAGATCTTCCCCTTTTGAATCAACGACTGAGATCTGTTTCGTGATTTGGGCTTCAGAATTTTCAAACCTTAGACCTCCTTTTCCTCCGAGAAAATCCCCTGGAGCCATGGATATGATGACGTGTGGCCCTTGCTGATCAATGACCGAGATCCCTTCGGGTCTCCAGACTCTGGAGAAATCAAATATCAAACCTCGTTTTCCTTCAGTTCTTTTACCCAGAGCTGGTGATTTGTTGACGTGTGTCCTCTTGAATTGAACAAACGAGACTGACTTCAAACCTTTATCTATAATTCACGGATTTATGCCACATGTCCCTTGGATCCTCCTTCAAGTAAATCCTCCACAGCGCTGGATCAAATGACGCTTGGCTATTGTAGATCGATGACTGAAATCCCTTCAATACTTCAGGGATCGAAAAAGTCAAATTTCAACTTCGTCTGCCTCCAAAACAAACCTCTGAAACCAAGGATATGGCGACGCATGGCTTCTCACATACTGATGACTAAGATGCATTCGGGACTTCGGGACTTCAGGCCTTCGGTAGCTTTAACACTCTAGGACTTCGACAGCTTTAACACTAAGGGATCCACCTCCACATGTCTTCTTTCTTTGGATGGCTCAGATCATTTTGGGAGTTCGGGCTTTAGATCTTCGGGAACTTGGCGTGTTTCTCATTTCAAAACTCCTGAAGAAAAATTCCTGAAGTGACGGATCTGATGATGCGTGGCTTCTTGATTTGGACGGTCGAGATCCATTTCGGGACCTTTAGCATTTTGGGGCTTTCGAATATGCTACTGCCAAGATCGACGACTCCTGTCGATTTGAGATCAATGGTCCATAAATACTTCGGGAGTCTAGGCCTCGGCTCTTCAGGAGTTTCACGTATTTCTCGCTTCAAACCTCTCGAATCTCACTTCTTCGAACACTTGGATCGGATGCCAGCTCTCCCCCTTGAGATCAACAACTCATGCTCACTCTGGGCCTTGGGACTTCAGACCTTTTTCCCTGGTGCTATACTTCGTGTGATTTTGACATTCTGAAAGCCTGTGAGCCACTGATCTGAACTAATCCTAGAATCTATGCCACTGAAAGATTAAAACTACCTGCTGCTTTTAAGCCTGAAATGGGATGCTTTGAATGTTTCACTTTGTATCCATGGTTGCAGCCTGTGTGAACAAGGATTTGGATGACTAGTTGTGGGTTGGGAAAATAGGGAGACCAGTGACTAAAAAAGGAGACGAGTGTTCATCCTTGGAGAAAAACAGAGGGGCTTGGGGCCGTGATTTATTTCGGTTAAGATATTGAGGGAGACCAGGGCACAAAAATGAACAAGGGAACACAGAAGACAAATTTACACGCCGAAAGGGGAAAAACTTAATACTTGTCGATTCGAAAATGATAGAGACAGGGAAAAATTATAGACTCAGGTATATCGACACACACCTATGGCCCTTGAAAACCTTATGTGATAACATTTGGCTCCACAGGGGATGGCATGCTCCCTGTGAGCTTCCAAGAACATGTAGCTCTAGTGCCTTAGTTATTGGGCTATGGATGCTAGCTCAAAACTTTCACTGAAGAAAATGAGGAGATATGTACACTACTCTACTAAAAACGAAAACAAACACATGGGCTCTAGAAGGAGCGTATTTATGTACACTCCTAGACTAACTGATTTTTACAAAGTTCTAGGTGAAAGTGGAAATCCACCAGAGCTAGTCAAGTAAACTCCTAACTGAAAAATTATTTACTCTATCATTGATCAATACAAGATAATGAAACTGTGACAGCAAATCAATTACATTTTTTAGTCCTCCTCCTAGTGCTAAAGGTAAGATAAATTTTGGAGGTCCAATACCTGGTAAAAATGTCACTCCATGTACTGCCCTATAGGGTCATAAAATAGGTGACAAAACCTACTGGGTTGGTAACATAAAACATGCTTTGTCTTACGATTGCTCACCTTTGGTTGAATGTTTGTGGAAAGCACATGTGAGTGAAAGGCTAATGTAGGATGTTGATCCACTTTTTCTTTGTCTGCTCCGATAAGATATTCTAGATGAGGGTAAGGGATCTCTTCGTGTATATCAGTGAGTGGATGCTTCTCTTTAACATGTTTTTGAATTTCATCTGCACACCCAGGATGGATGATTTCCACATCAGAATCTGATTCATAGCCATCATACACAGGTTGGTTGCTTCCCAAGTCAACAAAATGTGATTTAGGGATCTTCTCTTCTTCATTCGAATACTCATCAAAGATAGGTGAGCGCACAACTCTTTTATTTTGCACAGGAAAATGAGAAACCTCTAGATTCTTGTCTTCAATCCCAGGTGAAAATACATCATGGGGAACCTCTTAAAGGAAAAGAGAAGAATCCTCCTCCACAATGATCTCTTCTTTTAAATCTAAGACAACAGGTGTACCAGGGGTAGAATATAATGCATCTATGGCTATGCAATAATCAACATTATCATCAATCATATATGGAAGGCGTTCTTCTTGGGAAATATAAAGAGAAAATATTTCATCCACAACTGCAAAATACTCGCATTTGTCCTTAATTTCTCTTTTAATCATATCTTCACCAGATTCATCACACGAGAAAGACTCTATCATCTATTGGATGTAGAATGAAAACTTCTTACAACAACAACCCAAAATAATATGAGACAGGTAACTCTTATCGTAATATGCATTGAAAGAATCGTGAAGATCCTTCAAAGAATGGATACTAGCAGTAGGGAGATATTTACACCAATCACGAGCATCTCCCTCCAAAGAAAATTTGAACATCTTGATCAAGACATCCTCGTGAACAAAGTCATGCTCAAGCATGCATCTATGAAAATTGAATAAGTGCTTATCGGGATCGTCATGCTCACTTCCTCTGAATCTCGGAAGATAATCATCCCATTCATTTCTATCCGACACTGGATGTGGATAACCAGCTATGGATGAGAAATTGAAAGCGGAAAATCTTGGAGCCAAGATAGCCAAGAGATGTGGCTCCCTCTTTTCTCCTTCATGGTTCTCCCCAGGGTCAGATTCGCAATCACCAAAAACATGAACCATGGAGAAACTCTTCTCTCCATCATCTTTGTTGTGATATCCATCAACAATAGTTTGTTCTTGGTTAGTATCCAACATCACTTCTTCATCATAAGTAGGGATGACAAGAACATCTGCTTCCCAAACACCATCTCTATACTCCTCACAACAGTTATGATAGATTAAATCAAAGGAATAATATCTTTGATAGTGAGAATTGAAAGCTGCATGAAACTGTTCCAAGGAGGAGATGCTAGTAGGGGGCAAGGAGTGATACCACTCATGAGAATCTCCCACTAATGATTACATGAACATATTTAATAACACATCCTTGTGATGTATCTCCCACTGATGCATGTGTTCATGAAACTCACGAAGATGCTTGGCAGGGTTGTCATCTTTACATTCTCTAAATATGGGCAAAAAATCACCCCGCTCATCAATAGTAGGAACAACATTTGGAAAACGAGGAACAACAAAGAAATTGAAAGGAGCAAACCTTGGAGCCAAAATGGCTTCCATCTGAAAATATGACTTCTTAAAACTGTGGAGTCACCATTGGATTCTTTAAAAATGGAGTCTCTAGGTGAATGATATGTAGTCTGAAAGTGTTTGGTATTTTTTCACCATCAAAGACCAGATATGATTATTTTCATTCTCCCAGGTAACTTTTCAATCCGGGGCAACGACTAAAATCCTTCTTGAGAAAGATTTCCTTTATTTATAATCTTATCTAGGTTAGCTTCAGGTGTAGCCAGAGGCAATTGTGGAGTAGACCTCATGTGTCTGCCTTTCAGAGCCACAACTGAAACAATGGATTCGTCAAGTGCAAGCTACAATCTTCAAGTCACTGATATCTGATGCACCTTCAGAATCATAATTTATTTGTCGTTCTTACCCAGGGAAATGTTTTCAATTTGTTTCTTGGCAACGACGCCAAGAATGTTAGCATTGAGAGTCACCCTCAGATTGTGGGAGGATAAGCCCAGTACCCATTAGAGTTTTTGGTGGATGTTGGTTTTATATGAGTGGAGGTCAATGGACAAAACTCAATATATGAATGATATTCAACACAGAACTGGACAACAAATGAACAAGGAAGTGAGGGCCACATTAACTTCAGTCGGTGAATTGATTTTAAGTGTGAGCAGAGGGAAGACTTAGTGAGAAAGGTGAACAAGACTTCTATGAGCATTAGGCTTTCAAACAGCTTGGAGAAGAAAAAATTAGACTCAAGATCACTCTTGATATCAAGCTTCAAACACTGAAATATGTCCAAACAACACAACGATTGAACCTACATCACAATATAGCTACAACAACTCGACTGGATCCTCCATGCCCGAGCCATTCAGTGTAAGAGGGAAAAATATAACAAGGGAGATGACTAAAACTAGTCATGATACCACTATAATCAAACCTACATTACAACAACAAAAAAACCCTCGATTGGATCCTCCATGCTCGAGTGTTTTAGCATAGTTTTTACAGAGAGATGAAAAGAAGCTGACTTCTATTAACATGAAAGTCTCAAATTTGGTACATAACCAGAGAACAGTTCTGGCATGAAAACATTACAAAATAGGGAGCTCTTCTCAACCAGTTGATGACCTTAACAAAATATCAAAACTACTTATTTATACTTGTTTTCCCTTGGTTATGAAATTAAGCGAAGATCAAGGAAGAAAAGGAAAAATGTGAACTGCGTGAAAGACACAGTGAATGTTATTGGTTTGAAGTGAGAAAAAGATTAGAAAAGACGGAGAAAAGTAAAAGGAAGCAATTCATTGGATGAGAAGATCGAGGATGACAGATCAACAAGGAAGAAGGATCGTGGACAACTCAACAAGCATAAAAGCCACTATTGGATGCTTTGGAGCACTGTGCGAGAAGGAAGGAAAGACAAGTTGGTGAAGCCTTGAAAACATAGGTCAAGTTACCTATGGTTTTAGATACCTAGGGTTTTGGTATCTAGGGTTTTGACACTTAGGTTTTAACCTAAAGGTATCTGAGAACTATTGTAGTGTATAAATAGAGGTCTAAAGGACCTGGGATGGTTGGATGTTATTGTCGTATTTGTTATCGTGTGATCGAGTGAGGATTATTGTGTGAGAGAGAAGTGATGAGTGTAGAGCCTTCTAGGATTGTAAGATCTTCATCTAGGTACGAATATCAACCCTACAGCTGGGTGCACAGGAAGGGGAGAGATAGAGAGAAGAAGAAAGAAGATCTGCTAGCTAAGAGTACAGACGAGAATTGTATGCTTCACCTTAATATATTATAAAGCACAGTTCTGTGGACATAGCCCTAGAAAGAGGGTGAACCAAGTATATTTTGTGTTGTGTGTGATTCATGCTCTGTTCTTTTTCATTTGATATATTGTTATTTCATTACTGTGTTAGATTGGATAGATAGTCTTGTGGAATAGATCTGAACTGGAAATTGATATATGAATGTTGTATTGTTCTAGTATTAGATCCACTTGATATTCCCCTTAGTTGTAGACATCTTTGTCTTGCAACCCCCCATAGATTCTTTGGGTGAGACTGCATCTCCTTCGTAGGTGTTTCCGAAAGGGCCAGTATTTAGGGCTTGTTGGTGCTCTCTTGGAGTTGAACCCTGGGTATGCCCTTGTGCCAACAAATGGTTCCATTTCTGAGACAAGATTATTCTTGAGAGAATGTCTAGGTGGTTCCCATCAAAGATAGATATTCAGAAGTGGATAGAGGATCAAGAAAAGGAATTCGCTAAATCCCAGAACAAGAACCCTAATCTTAGTACAGGAGGTCTTCAAGACAATCGATAACGTCGTGTCAAGAGCAGTAGATCACTAGTTTGATAGCACCATTGGAGGGTACATCACTGAGTTTGTTGTTGACAAAGTAGATTCATATAGCCAAGATGAGAGATATTTCTTCAAGGGGCCTAGAGGAAAAATTTTACACTTTCTAAAGTTGAAAATCAAGATTCTATTACATGAGAAGAACATCTTGAAGATACAGTAGATTGGTCGGATTTGAAAAGGCTAATGTTCAAGAATTTAGACAGCGATAACGACACAGAGGCTAGACATACGCGCAGTGGGAGAGTGATCAGAGAAGTTTATATTGTGAACCTATTTAAGAAGAAATATGGGGATGAGGGTTTCTATAGTGGAGAAGAGGTAGATATGATGGACGAAGAGCATTCAGAACCCGCCAGGGCAGAGGAAGGGAAAGCTAAAGAGCCTCACCAGAAAGAGCCAGAAACTTCAGGAACTATGCTGACTGTCGAAGTAATTACTATTATCCCTCCTGTTGATTCAGTAGCATTAAGAAATCAGAGTAATCCAAGCCATAAGAGTGTTCACAGAACTGTCACTAGTAGTCCACCACATACTTAGTCAAGAACCCTAGGAATATCTATGGAAGATGATATGAGGATCCCTATTTTTAGGGGAGATGCTTCTAAAGATCTTGATCAACAATAGTTCCTATGTGAATCCGTATGGAATATTAAGAATGTCACCGACGAAGCTATTAAAATAACACATTTTAGTACTACCCTAATGGATCGTGCATTGAGCTGGTACATGAAGCTTGTCCAAGGACTTGCACAGCTTAAGCCGTTGAATGAGATCAAGAATGCATTGATTGCAAAGTTCAAGAAACCCAAGTCGGAGTCACAATGTATTACAGAGTTGAAAGAGATCAAGTAGAAGGTAGCTGAGCCCATTTGGGAATTCAATTAGAGATTCAAGACCTTAACAGGCCGATTGACTTTTTAGATCCTAGATGAGCAAAACAAAGAATGGTTCATTGCTGTCCTCTTACCACACATCAGAGTTCCTCTTATGAAACATAATATTTCTTCATAGACTGAGGTGTTGGAGATCGCCATGAAGTTATAATAAGCCCCTATGGGAGAATCCAACTCAGGTATGAGTCAAATATTGAGTCAGCTAACTAGTTTGTCTCTATAGGTCAAAGATATGAAGAAAGAGAAGGGAAAAGATAAAAGAGAATACATCTAGTGTGTCAGGTGCAGATCATATGGCCATGCCAAGGAACATTGTCCCCTATTCCATGAATACTTGGCCTCTAGAGCTCTGAGCCCCTTGAAACAAGTCACCCTACCCTGGTGCGAGGTATGCAAAAATAAACATCGCCTTGGTGAGTGCTATTATATGAAAAAATATGTTCAAACACCCACAAAATTGTATTTCACATTCTGTAAGTCCATGGGGCATGATGATAGGTATTGTAGGGCTTATGACCTCATGCATGAAAGTTCAAGAGACATATACAAAATTCAAGGGGAAGTATAACAAGAAGGAAACACTACGTAGCATAACTCCCCTGGGAGAGGAAACTTCAATCCTCGCGATGGATTCAGAGGAGGAGGAGGAGGAGGAGGAGGTATGGGTCGAGGCCGAGGAAAGATCATATGTTACAACTATGCACAACTAGGACACTTAGCAAGGTACTGTGAGAACCCTTGCACTACTTGCAGCTATTGCAGTTCCTTCGAACACATTATAGAGGATTGTCCTGTGCTGCTAGCTAAGCTTCAGGAAAGATGAGGACCTCAGCAGGACCCACAAGTGAAACTGATATATGCTGAACATCACAGAGAATATCCTAGAGTCGTTTTTATCACTAGAGGAGGTTTTGTTATAAGAGAAGACATATTGACCCAAGGAAAGACTATAGAAGACTCAAGAGTCAGGAAATATACAGAGAAGACCCAAACTTTTGATGCAAAGAAAGAAAGACAAATATTTGAGGAGGCAAGAAAATAGTTCAAAGGAGACCAAGGTTCTTCATCAAATACATGGCCAAAAGTAATAGAATATGGAATTTCTGTGGCATTTGATCAGTCTGCTTTGCCAAAAGAAGGAAAAGAGGTAAGCAAGCTCATGGAATTTTTATATACTTGTATTAAGTTGATTTAGGATGAGAGCATTGTACAAGAGATACAAAATTTAATTAGACAATATGAGATAGGAAGGATAGATCCTTTACTGAATAAATAAGTACATTAACTATCCAAGAAGATAAGGACAAATAAGGAACTACACATGAATGCTCAGATAGGAGAATATGATATAGACTATGTGGTCCTCGACTTAGGATTAGAGGTCAATGTCATGACGAAGAAAACCTAGGCATTGATGGGAAAACCTAAATTGATCTATTCCCCTATCAGGCTTAGGATGGCTAATCAATCCCCTTTGGCAGATTGGAACATGTCCCTATGGACATCGACGGAGTAAGGACGTTTGTAGACTTTGAGGTAATTGAGATAGTTGATGATAGTTGTCCTTATCCTGCGTTGTTAGGAATTGATTGGGCTTTCAATAATTCCACTGTGGTCGATTTAAAGAAAATACAAATGACGTTTGAAGGAGATGGCCTTAGGTTTATTGCACTGTTATATCCCAATGAAGGTCCACAATACACTGAGCCCATCAGAGAAGAAGACCATGCATACACATTGGAAAACATAAACAAACTAATAACCAGACAATAGGATTACATTAATCCTATGGCCGATGGGAACCTAAGCTAGTGAAGTGACAACACATATTCATCACATTCATAAGAAGCATTGGAGAACTGACAGAACAAAATGTATGAAGTATCTACAAGGAGATGTGCTAGATTAACCAGAGATGTTTGCTGGATCGACACAACAGTAAGTAACTTACCCACTTTTGATGGTTTGAATCCTTTAGAAACCTTCTTGTCATAATTCAAAGCAAGTGCACCAACACAACAAAGATTGTTGGCAATGGATGAGGCCTTGAAAGAAACACCAACAAGATGGTGGGGGACACACAAAAACAACATTACAGAATGGGTACAATGTCATACCCTGATGACTATGCGATTCTCATCACAAGTAGAAGGCTGTGAATTTCGATACATAAGTCGAAGTTTCCCAAAGGACCATGTGTGAAGTTGCGAGGAATCTTGGAGAACTATTCCTCAAGAGAAGTGGGTGCAAAAATTCATTAACATGATGAACACAACCCTTATCAACTGGTACCTTCAAGTGGAGTTGTGCCTCATCACTGCGGATTAGGAAGGTATGAATCAGAATTTTGTAACCACCTTCTTATTTGAAAGTCAATATCCTTCAGTAGATCAAGCATTACAGATTGTAAGACAGAGAGTATTTGAGGATGCCTTTAGCCTCCCTTTAGAACAATAAAATACTGAATGGACTGCGCCTCTCTAGAAACTGCAAGGCTATTACAACATCAATGCTGATGAAGACAATGATCCTAGGAAGGTGAACATCATAGAAATAGAGGGCCAGAGAGATGTGGAAGGACTAGGAGTTGAGATACTATTCATTGGAAAACCAATCAAGATTAAGAAGGTCAATATTGGAACAGAACAGACACCGAAGCTTGCAAATGTTGGAGATTATTGGGATGATGCTACTATTGACAAGATAACAGAGTTACTACATGAATATCAGGACTTGTTTCCGACCAAGTTCATTGACATGAAGGGAATTAAAGGGCATATGGGAGAAATGAGGATCCTTTTAAAACCAGATGCAAGACTTGTCAAGCATAGACCCTACATATTGAACCCTAAATATAAGGAGAAAGTGAAGATTGAGCTCAACAGAATGCTGGAAGCAGGAATTATAGAACCTGTCAAAGAATCGGAATGGATTATCCCTATGGTGGTACAAGACAAGAATACAGGAGAGATCAAGATCTGCGTAGATCTCCAGAAGATAAACGATGCATGTTTGCATGACCCATTCACTACTCCATTCACTGATGAAGTGTTATATAATGTGGGAGGACAAGAGGTATATTCTTTTACAGATGGATTTTTGGGATACCATCAGATTCAGATTGCCAAGGAAGATTGCCATAAGACCACATTTGCAATAGAATGGGGATCCTACCAATATACAGTGATTCCATTTGGATTGAAGAATGCCCCAGCCATCTTTTCCAGGGTGGTAGTCGAAGCATTCAAGGAGTTACTGCATAAATATCTAGAAGCATATTTTGATGATTGGATTGTTTTTAGTTTATTGAAAAATCATATTGAATGTCTAAGTCTAATGTTGGATAGATGCAGGGAGTGTCAAATTTCCTTGAACCTGAAGAAATGCATCTTCTTCTCACCATTTGGAGTGTTGTTAGGTCATATTGTATGAAAGAAGGGATTGCTGGTAGATCCATCTAAAATTGCCATTATATTTGATCTACCCCCTCCTACTCCAGTCAAACAAATGTGCACTGCACTGGGACATACGGGATATTACAGGAAGTTCATTAAAGGATATGCCCAGATTACAACACCTATGGAGAATATTTTGAAGAAATATTGTCAATTTCACTGGAAAAAGGAGTGCCAATAGAGCTTCGACACTTTGAAACAAAATATGGTTATTGCACCTATCCTGGTATTTCTAGATTAGAGCAAGGAGTTTCATGTGCATGTCGATGCATCTTCTATTTCCTTAGGAGTAGTGTTAGTACAACCTGGGGAAGGATATATTGACCATCCGTTAGCTTTTGTTATCATGAAACTATCCACAACTGAGATTAATTACACCACTACTGAGAGAGAAGGGTTAGCCATGGTGTATGCGCTGCAAAAATTTCGCCACTACTTGTTGGGAGGCCACTTTAAAATGCTTATTGATCACTCCATGCTGAAATACCTAGCCAAAAATCCTATGTTGGGGGGGAGAATATGCAGATGGCTTCTTCTATTTCAGGAATATGACTTTGAGATCATAGTTAATCTAGGAAGAATGAACAAAGGTCCTGACCACTTGTCAAGGTTGGAACATGGCGAAGAGCCGACCAATTTGGAGGATGCATTGTTGGATGCACAGTTATTGGCCATTATAAATATTGATGACCACTTCACAGAAATAGTCTAGTTCCTATCAATAGGAATGGCACCTAGTGAGTATACAATTCCCCAGAAGAAATAGTTAGTGGTACGCGCTGCAGACTTTTCACTTTTAGCTGGAAAGCTATACAAGATGGGAACTGATGAGATATTGAGAAGGTGTGTTATGGAGGTAGAGAGACCATTGATCCTCGTAGAAGCTCATGAAGGCATCGTAGGAGGACATTACGCAGGGAAAGAAACTGCACAAAAGGTTTTTAGAGATGGCCTTTGGTGGCCTACCTTACATAGAGACGCTAAGGACTACTACAAAGCCTACGATGTATGCCAAAGAGTTGGGAAACCATCCAGAAGAGATAAAATGTCATTAACATCGCAGCTAATCCTACATGCATTTGAGAAATGGGCCATTGACTTCGTGGGACCTATAAACCCACCAAGGAAGTACACAGGAGTCAGGTACATAATTACTGCAACAGAGTACTTGAATAGATGGGCCAAAGCAAGAGAAGTTAAGGATTGTAGTTACACTATAGTTGTGCGCTTCATATTTGATGACATCATAACTAGGTTTGGATTCCCAAAGATCCTTATGAGTGATCATGGCACACCATTCATTAATAAAACCATTGAATCCTTGACCAAGGAATTTACAGTTCATCATTAGAAGAGAACACCTTACCATCCACAAGAAAATGGGACAGTTGAAGCATTCAACAAAATCTTGGAGACAACGCTAACAAAGATTTGTAGTGTTAATATAGATGAATGGGATTTAAGAGTACCAGTAGTACTATGGGCCTATAGAACCACTTGTAAGAAGCTAACAATGCAGACCCATTTTAAGTTGGTGTATGGTCTCGAAGTCATTGTCCCAATAGAATATTTGGTACCAAGCCTACAAATTGTTGCCTTTACAGATATGGATGACACTAACGTTGTTCGAGAAAGGCTTGCATAGTTGGTCGAACTAGAAGAAGACATAGTTATTGTAGAATTCCACCAGTAGGTACAAAAGGAAAGAGAGAAGGCCTATCACGATAGACACATTAAGAATAAGGCATTTAAACAAGGCGATCTAGTACTGGTATATGACAGTAAGTTCATAAAACATCCTAGGAAGTTCAAAACGCATTGGATCGGGCCATATGAGGTCGCCTATGTTATAGAAGGAGAAGCTACACAGTTGAAGACTTTGAATGGAGAATGGAAGGAAGGTTTGGTGAACGAGAGCCGAATGAAGTTGTATTATGACAACCAGTTTCCTCCCATCTCTCGGTAAAAGCATGAGGATAAGGGTCTAGGTACCAGGTGCAGTTGAAACTGGGTACCAGACACAGAAAAGACAGTACACATAAGGGAGGAAGGGAGGACTAGAGCTGGAAGCACAAGCTTCCCTGCGCAGTCTGAAGTCGAAGTAAAATAGAAAGGTCAGATATGAAGTGCCTCGGGATGAGTTGCATGTGAGTGTTGGGGGCCTATTGGCCCTTGGTTATGAAAGTAAGCAAAGATCAAGGAAGTGTTAGCGCTCTGTAATTTTCCCAAGGCTACGGAGGCAGTCATAGAGGCAACATCAAAACCACTTCGAGTCAGGGATCTATCCCTTCGAGACTCAGAGAGGGATCTCTCTGTCAAATTTAGATTTGTTTGAAATAGGATATTAGGCTAGTTATGCAGAATAGGTTATTTTCTTGTAGTTTTCTATAGATTGGCTGGAAAAGGTTTCACGCTTCCATTGGGCTATGGGGTCTGTTCATAAAAATAGAGATCAAAGAATAGTTTATAAGAAGTCTTTTCACAGGGAAAGATAATGCAACTTTTGGATTCTTTGGGAATAAGTGATGGATTAGAAGAAAATGTGAGATTATCAATCACATAAAGAAGCATTTAATAATTTCTTCACTATAACATCAGAAGACAAACATTTAGATTTTTAAAAGTCAGAAAACAGGGTATGCAAAGATAAATCATGTAAATTTAACTCCTTTTAAAAGATCAGACAGAAAAAATAATGATAAAAAAGGTAGATACACATTCAATGATGAGGGAAAAAATTCACCAATAGCTAACATGCAGGAATCCTGTGAAAGATTTCTTTATATTTCTGGAAAATCTCTTGATAGAAATTACAGTGCTCACAGCCTACTTGTGTGTGAGATCAACCCCTGCACATTTGATTCCATACAATATATAAACAAAACTCTCCTCAGGTTCCCGAGGTCTAATTCAACCACTTCGGCCAAAAATAGCAAGAAATCCCCAAAAATATGGAACTGTCCGCCATGAAAGGCGGCCCTAATTTCTGCAAAAAAGGGGGTCCAAACAGACATCTGTTTCTCTTCAATGTTGACACTTGGGAAAAACCTGAAGGAGGTTATTGTATATGGGCATGTGATGGACAAAAAACTCATTCAGTTTCACAAAATTTTCCTCCAGCTCGCCATAACATCTCCCGCAAAATTAGGACTATAACGGAAAAATGAAAAACTGGAAAAAGGGCCTCGAAGATAGCTTCAATTCTCTCTGATCGTGGCACCTATGAAACAACTGAGAGAAGTTTTTTTTCTTCATCCCGTTATGGAGAAAGTTCTCTCTCTGTTTCTTAAAATTCACTTTTGTTCGCTCAGAATCGGCTTCGGAAGATGACATGATGAACAGGCAAAAATGGGTGAAATTTGGGAAAAGCGGTTTTTTTGGGATAGGTGGTATTCCGGACCCCCCTGAGGTGGTAAGCGGTTATAGGGGGGGGAGGGGTCCGCTGGCATGTGGAGCCAACAGGTGTCCGAGGGATGGTTTTATAAAACAACCATTCCGGACCCCCCCCTCTCATTAAACATCGGATGGCGAGGGGGGGTCCGGAAAATTTTACATTTGTTGATTTAATTTATTTGTGATGTGATGGGTAAGTTAACATGTTTTAATATTTGGTTTTTAATTGTTTTAATTTTAATGTTTTGTGATGTGTTTTTTTTACGTTTAATATATGTATTAAGTTTTATTTTGTTTGTTTTTTAAATTTGCTTTGTTTTATTATATTTTATGTTATTTTGTTTTTGTTTTAATATATTTTATTTATTATGTGTGTTTTATTTTAGTTTTTATTTGTGTTTTCATTTAATTTGTTTATTTTTAATGTAGGTTTTGTTTATTAGTTTTTATTTTTATATGTTTTATTTTTTTTATTAATTTGTTTTATTTAATCTAAAAAAAAACTAACCTAGTTACTAAACTAGCTTAATTATTAATTAATTAATTAATAGTTAGTCTAACCATTATTTTATTTTAAATTATCCTATACTAAATTTTATTACTAGCATTATTAACCTACTATTTTTATCCTAAGTTTGTTTATTAGGGATGAGTGGCGGGCGAGGCATACTCAACGGGACAAAAGGGCACAGGGAGTGGGGGCGCAGAGGTGGATGAAGGGTGTAGCAGGGTGATGGAGGATCAGGCAAAAAGGATGGAGGGGGAAAATGGAATCAAACGAGCCATATTTCGTCATCATGGAAGAAATTCTAAATCATCAACTGAACATTCAGGTTACCTATGATTATAGGACCCCAACAGGAAGAAAATGCAAAATTTGAATTGCGCAGAAGACATAGTGACTGTTACTAGATCGAAGTAAAAAAAAGAGCAGAAAAGACGGAGCGAAGTAAAAGGAAGCAAGTCATTGGACGAGGAGATCAAGGATGATAGATAAAAAAGGAAGAAGGATCTTAGACAACTCAACAAGTGGAAAAATCCACTATTGGATGCTTTGGAGCACCACCTGAGAAGGAAGGAAAGATAGGTTGGCGAAGCCCTGAAAATGCAGGTCAAGTGACCTAGGGTTTTGGTATCTAGGGTTTTGACACTTAGGTTTTAACCTAAAGGTGTCTGAGAACTATTGTAATGTATAAATAGAGGTCTAAAGGACCTGGGATGGTTGGTTTTATTGTCATCTTTGTTATTGTGTGATCGAGTGAGGATTATTGTGTGAGAGAGAAATGTTGAGTGTAGAGCCTTATGGGATTGTAAGATCTTCAACTAGGTGTGAATATCAACCCTGCAGTTGGGTGCATAGGAAGGGGAGAGATAGAGAGAAGAAGAAAGAAGATCTGCTAGCTAAGAGCACAGATGAGAATTGTATGCTTCACCTTAATATATTATAAAGCACAGCTCTGTGGACGTAGCCATAGAGAGAGGGTGAACCACATATATTTTTTGTTGTGTGTGATTGATGCTCTATTCTTTTTCATTTGGTATACCTTTATTTCATTACTATGTTAGATCTGATAGATAGTCCTGTGGAGTAGATATGAACTGGAAATTGATATATGAATGATGTATTGTTATAGTATTAGATCCACTTGATATTCCCCTTGGTTGTAGACATCTCTGTTCTGCAACCCTCCCATAGCTTCTTCAGGTGAGACTGCATCTTCTTCGTAGGTGTTTCTAAAAGGGCTAGTAGTTAGGGCTTGTTGGTGCACTCTTGGAGATGAAACCTAGGTCTTCCATTGTGCCAACAATACTCAGACCAGTCCACCACTACCAGGAGTGTGACCTGGCTACTACATTCAAAGCCTTTTGTCTATGCTTTCTTCTGTCAGACTAAGCATGCATCCCTCTGTCATATGTGAGCTCATATCGACATGGGCCTGCAGAAAAATTCATCCACAGGGGTACCTTGGGCTGACATCTCTGTTTTCCATGGTTGACTCCTCCATACTTCTAATTAATGAGTGAGTCGAGGTTTGAACCACCCGAACTGCCTTCCATTAACTGCTTTTCCTCGGGGACTCAATGAGACTTAAACCTCAGGGGGCAGACATGTGTTTCTTTAGGATAGGATGCCATAGAAACATGTGATCGTGGGGCTACTCAAAAGTGGTTTGGGTTCAGACCGCTCTTGGGCCTGCAATCCACCACCTTTCACCACGTAGCACTTTCTCCTTACCATGGTTTCAATTGCGAGACCGTTAAAGAAAATTATCGCCAGAGCATGTTGCATCCCTGCAATGAACTGTGGCCATAGATCTAGTCCCGAGATGAGATCTAGGTTCACCTACTAGATTTAGCATCACTACCAAGATTAACCACCCGCCAACTTTAGAATCTTCCAAGCTGTGCCCTGGGGGGGGTGGGCGCTACTTTTTGACGTTGAACAATAACACCTTCCGGAGGATGATTTGACGTTGCGGCCTAACATCACGGTCATGATAATGTGTTAGGAAAGAGAAGGTGACAATTGTCACTTGAAAACAAGCTAGAGTCATGTCGTAGAATTCTTGAAAAGAGTGCCACGTGTCAAAACCATAAGGGTGCCACCTGTCTGTGCTGACGTCCACCACACATTTGGCTCTCTAGGGCTCGGGGGCTAGCTCCTGTTTACCTGATCCTTATTCAATGTGACCTAGGTATATGAACCTACACAATTGCGCTATTGTGGGCACGACCAAGGGTGGTTTGAAAGAAAACCTCTTTTGTCCCCACAATTCACCATGAACCACCACACGTCCCTTTCCCAAAATAGTGGTTCCAATTGCAGCTTGCCCTCAATATTTTAAAAATTGATCTTCTTCCAACCCCACAATTGAGCATGACCATCAAACTTGTGATATTGGATGATGCTTCATGATCAACAACTTAAATCTTCCCTTTTCAAGTTAATGAATCAGATCTTCCCCTTTCGAATCGACAAATGAGATCTGTTTCGCGATTCGAGCTTCAAACTTTTCAAACCTTAGACCTCCTTTTCCTCCAAGAAAATCCCCTAGGGCCATGGATTTGATGATGCATGGCCCTTGCCAATCAATGGTCGAGATCCCTTCGGGTGTCTAGAATCCGGAGAAATCAAATCTCAAACCTCGTTTTCCTTCAGTGCTTTTACCTGGAGCTGGAGATATATTGATGTGTGTCCTCTTGAATCGAACGAACGAGAATAACTTCAGAACTTTATCTGAAATTCACTTATTTATGCCACATGTCCCTTGGATCCTCCTTCAAGTAAATCCTCTATAGCGTTGGATAACATGATGCATGGCTATCCCAGATCGACGACTAAAATCCCTTCTGGACTTCGGCCATCAGAAAAGTCAAATTTCAACCTCGTCTGCCTCCAAACAAAATATCCAAATCCAAGGATCTGGTGACATGTGGCTTCTCGCAGACTGATGGCTCAGATCCATTCGAGACTTCAGGACTTCGGGCCTTGGACAACTTTAACACTCTGTGACTTTGACAACTTTAACATTAAGGGATCTTCCTTCACGTGTCTTCTTAATTTGGATGGATCGGATCATTTCGGGAGTTTGGGCTTCAGATCTTCGGGAACTTGGTGTGTTTCTCATTTCAAAAATCCCAAAGCAAAATTCTCGAAGTGACGGATCTGATGACGTGTGGCTTCTTGATTCAGACGACTGAGATCCATTTTGGGACCTTTAGTATTTTGGATCTTTCGAAGATGCTACTACCAATATCAATGGATCCTTTCGATTTGAGATCAACAGTTGATAACTACTTCGGGAGTCTAGGCCTCGGCTCTTCGAGAGTTTCACGCACTTCTCGCTTGGAAACTCTTGAAGATCACTTCCCCGAACACTTGGATCGGATGCCACCTATCCCCCTTGAGATCAATGACTCATGCTCGCTTCGACCCTTGGGACTTCAGGCCTTTTTCCTTGGTGCTATACTTCGTGCGATTTTGACATTTTGAAAGCCCGTGAGACAGTGATCTAAATTTCTCCTGGAATCTCTGTCGCTAAAATATTAAAACTGCTTGCCACTTTTAAGCCCAAAACGGGCTTCTTTGAATGTTTCACTTTGTGTCCATGGCTGTGGCCTACATGAACAAGGATTTGGACGACTGGCTATGGGATGGGAAAATAGGGAGACCAATGACTAGAAAAAGGAGATGAGTGTTCATCCTTGGAGAAAAATATAGGGGCTTGGGGCCATGATTTCGTTCGGTTAATATATTGAGGTAGACCAAGGCATAGAAACGAACAAGGGCACACAAAAAACCACTTTACACGCCGAAAGGGGAAAAAATTAAGACTTTTTGATTCGAAAAGGATAGAGACAGGGAAAAATTATAGACTCGGGTATATCGACACACACCTATGGCCCTTGAAAACCTTATGTGATAACACACCCATTTACATCTGGATTTTTTCTTTTTCTTTTTGAAAGAGGTGCAAGATCCCAAGTATTGTTTTCCATTAAAGAGTGATATTCTTCATTCAATGTTGTGTCTCAATATGGATGACCTTAAGCGTTTACAAATGTTTTTAGATCATGGGTCTCTAAAAATTGATCCAAATGAGAAGAGGCTCATTGGAACTATGAACATGTTCGATGTTGATCTGATGAATCACTCGCAAGATCACTAGTTGCTTCTCATATTGAACTAACCCATCTAGGGAGTGGTGGTGTTGGTGCAATTTCATGTTCAATGGACTCATCTATAAATAAGGTGAGCAGGTGGAGGTAGATTTTGATCCTCACTATCATCATCTGAAGAAGAAGAAACCAAAATAGGAATAGAAGATGACACAACTACCAAATATGGATCACAGGATGAAGATGGCACAAATTCCAAATTAGGCTCGTAGGCCAAGATATTTTCATCAAATTTAACATCATTTCTAATAATAATTTCATTGGAAAGAGGTTGAATAAGTCTGCAACCTTTGACATCTTCATAATATCCAACAAAAATACACTTCTCACTTATAGGTTGTAAATATTTCCTTTTTTCATCATGAATGTGAGCCCATGCTATACTACAAAATACCTGGAAGTGGCTTACATGTGGCTTAATGTTAGTCCATGCTAAAGATTTTCCAGGTCCTAACAAGCTGCCAACTAGGTCTGTCTTTGACATCAAGTTGGATCTAAGTTTCAACTGTCTAACAATGGTTTGATGTTGTTTTATGACAAAAAACTCTTCAGTAACTTCTTCGATGTTTCGTTACAGTTACATAGGCCAAATGGGTGCTTTAGCATGTAGTTTTTTCACAAGATGTTAAGACATGCATATCATAAGCTATATAATACACCTAGAGATATTTTAGAGATGAAATAATGTTGTTCTAAACACTAGCATACATGAAAATGAACACAGGTATTTTTGGTCAACATGGCCTTGGATAAACCCCCCCCACCATGGGAAAACCAAATTGGAATGGAATGTTGGATTAATGAGAGGGGGGTGAATCAGTAATAGAGAAATTTAATCCCTTTTAACCATATAATCCAAGTGTTATATCAATGAAGCATTATCATCCA
>SNQJ01S0162839.1:12661-34066 GCA_010110895.2 Picea sitchensis
TTCAACACTATGATTTTGGAGTTCTTCCTTTGCCTTGTCTTTTGGGAGGAGTTACCTTTGAATCCTCAGATTCATCCTTGATGCCATATGTCTCAAACTTTTGTAGAGGAGTAACATAATCCATTCCCATAGGTTTGGAACCAGTGTTCTCATCAACTCTTTGTTCCACAAGGAAGTGGAGTAGGGTGGTTTGACCTTTTAGGTGGAGATTTATGAAGTCCCTCCCATCCTTTTTGGAAATAAATAATACACTACCCTCTCTACCCTAGATGCTAGCATCTTACATGATAACACTCCTCTCTCGATTCATATATTATGCATCAATGATTAGTTTTCTCATAATGACCCCCCCTTATCTCTTCAAGTTACTCACCTCATGTTTGTGGTCCTCTCCCTGTATATAACTAGTTTCTACCATGATATTGCAATTACCATGTTTCCCTCCACCCAATCTAGGTTGTTAATGTCCTCTTGAAATATTTTTAGACATTCTCTTTTGAGGTTACTATTCTCCAATTCCTTCAAGTTGAGATCAAGATCTCTTGATCTTCTGGAGAGTACTTCATTATCCAAGCAATCGTCCAGTGGATGTGATGATATTTTGACATCTGAAGGTTAGATAATGTCAATTTTCTGATGTCTTTAGCTATGGCTACAAGCCATGCTAAGAAATCTAAGTTGGTAAAGAATTCTTCTGCATTGGAGACATTAATGAATTTTGTGATGGTATTGATGAGAAATTGTGAGTCCCCCTCAATAACTATGTCCTTGAAATCGTTTATGTTCACTAGTTGAATTCCTTTTCGACAACGTGCAATTCAATAGAGTTATTGGTCACATGTCCCCTATATCTAGAACAAATGTGAAGGATGGATCATTTTTCATCTCTTAAGTCTATTGATGACATGTCTCTTATATCTAGCACAGAGGTGAAGGATGGATCATTTTTCATCTCTCAAGTTACTTATTATACTAGTAGGACCTAGGTTTCTCTTGGAGGCTCCATCAAAGTTGAGCATGACCTTGTTCCTCAAAGAGGGTTGTCAAAGATTCAAAGAGGATTTGTTATGAGTGGTAACATATTTCAATGGAATAATCTCACCTAGATATATTCTTTAGGCTATGAGGATTTTATGCTATGTTTCTGAACATTTTTTATCTTCATCTATCCATATCGTAGTTTGAATGGACTCCTTGCAATGTTTTCTTTGATTACCCAGAGATATTTAATGTCTCATTTATGATTGGAGAAGACTCTGTGATTTCATTCTTTCTAGGTTATATATAGGATGAATCCTAGTAGGAAGATCTAGATTTTTTTTATGATCACGTAGGTAAATGGTTCTTGCCTCCAATCTTCTAAGGTTTCTAGAAGGCCTTGCATGTTCTTGTCTAATTTTCAAAAGTTTATGGCACTTTTATACTAGAGAGAGGTAGAAACCCTATAGTGGTTGAAGATATGTTTCATTGTTTCATATTCGTGTTCATGCATATGACATTGAATAGATCCCTAGTAACCTTTGTATGCCAACTTGTCCAAGGTAAGAAACTTCTTGTGTGCCACTAACCAGAGAAAGGTTGCAATTTTCAGCCAAAGTGTTGGGTTCCAAATATTGTCTTAGAGTTTTTGATAAGTGGTATCCTCCCCATTGAGATCTAGGTAGTATTATTCTTTGAATATTTAGGATAGACATCCTTGATATCCCTAATAAAGTATATATTTTCCTATACAAAAATTGGTTTTCCCATTTTGCATGATTTCCAAGATTTGGGCTTAATTATCATCCGAGATTTCATTTGTCTATCATGTTGCTCTTAGTTTCCAAGTATGTCATAGAGATGGTTTGGATGAACTTCGTAAGTGTTTATATTTCTTTCTCGGTATCCCTTAATAAGGGTTTGTTTCTTTAAAGGAATGTGGGCTAGTTGGAGGGTGTGATATTCTCCCAATATCTTATTTTCTTACGATGAATCTTCCCAGAACCTTAACTTCCATGAAACTATGGAACTATATAATATATTTGGTCTTCCATGTATTATTCCAAATGAGAGACCCTAGAATGGGATTATCCATTCTAATTAGGGCATCCTCTTTTTTTCCAAAGGCATATTTCTCCCTCAAAACCTTCCCCATAGAGCATTGTCATTTTTAAGTCTTCACCACCAATTGTTTCCTCCTAGTACCCTATTCATGATTTGGATAGGAATTATCGTTTTAGAAATCCCAAAATCTAAAGGATATTGTCATGGATGCTTCTGTTGGTGTTAAAAAATAAAACTTGAGATTTTCCATTGTTAATCTGTTTCCTATGGGCAAGGAGAAAGGTGTCTAAAATGTGCTTAATATATTTGTGATTCAGGTGGATATTGATGGCCACCCACCTGTTCCAAATTCCACTTGGCTCATCTTGACAATTTTCAGTTCAACATGTTTCTCTGTAATGGTGACATCTCTTTGTAATTGTGGGTTCTACACTTCTGGGGCTGTATTGAAGCCCTACATAGCATATAGGTGGATATGGGTGGTCACCTATCTTTTCCAACAGGCTTATTTTGGCATTTTTCACATCAGTACATATTTATGTACTTCTAGGGCCGTTTTGACGCCCTAAACATCATTTTTTGGGATTTCCATAGTTAAAATGATGAAAAAGATAAAGTTTGATGGCATAATGTGTAGTTATCGACAAGACCTTTCCAACAAGATATCACACGCCTAAAACGAGGATCGTATGCAAAAGTTACAACCCAAGGAAATTGTTGTACTAACTTACCCCAACGGGGCCCACATTACTTTTGGTGCTTCAACTCCTAGGTTTAGGTTTTTGGATGTCTAGGGTTTTTCATTCATGTTTATTGTAAAAAGGCCTTCAAAGCCTCATTGTACTCATGTTCTTATGAATGAACATAGATGTCACATCTCTTCTCAGAGATAAGATGCCACCATTCTAGCGAGTTCATTCACTCTATATTTTTACAATCTCTGTACATTTCTTTCATTAATAGAAATTGTTGGCATCAGAAGTCACTCCTGGATTGCAGTAGGAGTAGAGCCCGATGCCCATCATTTTATGTCATGAATAATTTAATGGGGTGATCGAATGGATAGAGACTCAACAAGATATCACTCTAACTCAAAAAAACGGGCTTGTTATGTAGAAAAACAAAGGAGGTCTTGATCTAACTTCAGTCAGTGAGTTGATTATAAAATGAGCAGATGGAAGACTAAGTGAGATGAGTGAGCAAGACTGTTGGGGCGTCAGGCCTTTTAGCAACTTGAGGAGGAGAAACTCAGAATACAAGATCCTCTTGGTTCGGAGTTTTGGGGAACTGAAGGGTGACTTAACTGGATCTTCCAATTCCAAATCATTCAACGTTGATAAAATACAAGAATTGATTAGAAACAATACAACTATTACAGTGATCCAACATACATCATCGTATAATAGCACAAATCAATTGAATCCTCCAATTCTGAGATGTTCTAACACAGTGTACACAGAGAGATGGAAAGAGGCTGACATTCATAAGGCAATAAGTCTCAAGTGCCAATACATAACCAGAGAAACCAGTGCTTCATCAAAAATTTACAATCGAGAGCCTTGCTCAACCATTGATACTTACAAAAATAGAAAAATTGAGTATATATACTCAGAAAAATTTGCCCAACAGAGGCGTGCTCCAACCTCCAAGGCGTGGCATCTCTTCAGTTCAAACCTAGATGAAAAACCTTCGTCAGACGCCACCTTAACTCGGCATGGATCTTGCAGGGGGGACCTACACACAAGGGTACCACGGGCTGATTGCTCCAGGCCTCTCATACCTTTCGTTTATGGCTCGAGCTAAGGTTTCACCTACCTACTCGATTTTCATTAATTTCTTCCCCAGGGAGTGGCCGAGACGATATGCTCAAGAGAAGACCACATGCTTGCTCTCTAAGGCTCAGAGGCTATCCTCCCTTTCTTCTAGCACCGCCATCAATGTAACTCAGGGCCATGACCTGGCGCCTCTCTCCAAGGGTGCTTCGGCATTTCTTCTTTCGAGGATTTCTACTTCCCCTGCCTTCAAAATTACTAGTTCCCAATCTCGCGAAACGACCCTCCAAGATCAACGGTTGGATCATCTCTAAAACTGACGGCCACGATCATCTTTCCTTGAACGCATTGGCTCCACGCCCCTCATCTTCTTTGTCCCTTTTCCATACGACCCAGTGCTATAACTATGGGCCCGCATCCAGAGGCGCTTTCGCCACTTCGTGTTTCGTGGATGGGAAGGAGCTGATCCTTTCTCTTGAAAGTCGCGATGCACGAAGAGGCGATAGAACCCAATCGCGCAGCACGTGCCACTCTTTGATCGGACGACCTGGATCATATTCGGCAATACTGTGGGTCCAAATCCCGGACGCCTTCGACACTTCGTGTCTCGTGGATGGGAGGAGGTTGGTTCTTGTTCTTCAAAGTCGCGATAGGCGAAGTGGTGATAGAGCCTAATCGCGCACCACGTACCCCTCCTTGATCGGATGACCTGGATCATTTCGACGAGACTGTGGGCTCGAGTCCTAAATGCCTTCAACACTTTGCGTCTTGCGGCNGGCGATAGAGCCTAATCGCGTGCCACGTACCCCTCCTTGATCGGACGACCTAGATCATTTCGGCGAGACTGTGGGCCCGGGTCCTGGATGCCTTCGACACTTCGCGTCTTGCGGCTGGGAGGAGGTTGGTCCTTGTTCTTCAAAGTCATGATAGGCGAAGTGGCGATAGAGCCTAATCGTGCGCCACGTACCCCTCCTTGATCGGACGGCCTGGATCATTTTGGTGATATAAGCGCTATCCATTGCGCTAATCCTGGTGCAACTCTGCTAACCGCTATTACCCGCCGACTGTCGATCTGCTCTATAGATGGATCTTGGCCACTAACAACATAACTTCACCTGCTCACTTGATTGGTAACCTGAAACAAGATTTTTATGTGCTACGCTTGGGCACTTCTCGTGTAGCCTGCAGACCTGGATACTCTTATGCCCAAGACAAGAATTGTTGCTAACAGAAATGATTTGTTGTTGTATTTCTCTGTTTCTGGAAATATTTGTGTGTATTCCATTGTAATTCCTCTGCTTTCATTTCATTCCGAAAATAATATGGATCAATGGTATTAGAGCATGTTTCTCTTGAACGTTTTTCAGTGCATGTCCCCAACAAGGTCCAAGTATAGCAAGTTGGGTATCGAGCTTGTCTTTCTTGAGGACAATCTCTCTCGCACACCCAAGAAACCCTCCATGGTAGAAGAAAAGAAAAATGACGAAGCAAAAGATTTTATTAACATGTTGCTTGAGAAAGCTCTCGTGTGACAGAGGGATGAAATGATAGAGAATTTTTCCCACATCCTTCAACGCCTTCCGATAGAAAAATGTGCATCTTCATAAAGTGGGAACTTTGGAGGAACCTCTCCCTTCAAGGTACAAGTTAATTTTTATATTCTCGTATATGAAGGTCAGATAGATGCAGATGCTCTAGAAAAATGGTTGAATATGTTATAAGGTTATTTCACTATTCACAATTTTTTCGATAGGGAAAATATAACCTTCGCATTCCTCAAGGCTCTCCCCGATGTCAAACATTGGTGGGAAACTTATTGGGAGAAAAGTTCCACAGAGGAAATTGGAATATATGGGGCCGATCCCACTTGGTATTTTTTGTGGATGCGGTCAAGGAACAATATTACCCTGTTGATAACTATGAATACCAATACATGAGATGGACCACACTACGGCAAGAGAGGGGACAAACAGTGTCGGAGTTCACAAATATTTTCCATACCTTACGGACCAAGTTGGGTATCAAAGACTTCAAGTGAAATATGGTTCTGAAAAACTGTGGGGCTTTGCATAGGTACATCCAAACCGAAATGGATTTCCTAAACATCTCATCACTAAGAGTTGCCTATCAATATGCTATCAAAATCGAGCAGAACTTTAGGCACCAGAACAAATGGGAGTTTGGGTCTACAAATCTGCAACAACCAAAGAATAATAAAGACGTTGTTGGCAGCAGGCCGAAGTTGAAAGAAGGACAATCGTGGGGAAAGAAACCATGCAGAAATTGAAGTAACAACTGGAGGAAAATGCAGCATGCACGCATGCAAGAAGGCGTGCACAAGAAAAGTGACAGCTGGAAGGAAGAACAACACGCGCACATGGGAGGAAGACCTAACGTCGGTAGGGTTAGGGTTTTGGTAATATATTTTAAATGGATGAAGAGACCAAAACATATAAATATAGATATGTAGGTATCATAGGGGGTTCTTCTTCTTGTGAGTTCAGTTTTGTATTATTCCATCTTAGACATGTACAAGTTAATGTGATATGTAATATGATTATGAACCATTTTTGTAATTTTTTGATCTATAGGGAAGGAGAGAAGGAAGATCTGAGGATTAGATAGTAGGTTGAGGAGCTTGGTGCGATCTAGTTTGCCTCATATAGATCTTACCCATCAGAGGATAATTGTAAGCACACGGCACCAGATATGCAGAACTACCATAATAAAAGAGGTAAGAGACAAATCTTTGTGGACGTAACCCCGGGAGGGGGTGAACCACGATAACATCTATGTAATGGGATGGATGCATGCATAACTTTCCCATATTTTCAGTATTTATTTGTTATGCTTAATGAATGAATGAGTTGTTACATTGCTTGATTAATTATTGTTGTGATATTGAGGGAATAAGTCGCGAATAACAGTCGGTTGAAATCACAAGTTATAATAAATGGTCCAGAATACAGATCCCATATCTTGCGCTCATTCCTAGGCTATAAACACATGAGTCATATAGACACCCATTAAAGTTATCTCGGGTAAGAATGCGTGACGCATTCTGCGTGCTGCGTTGCCTTCTGGTTTACCAGGAGGGCCAATAGTTTTAGAGGCTTTTGTTGGAAACCCTTAAATACATGAACCCTGGGTCAATAACTCGATTGATAAAGTAGAGCCAGCAAGTAATAACCAACAAATGGTTTTGTTGTCGTTGGAAGGAACAAAGGAGGATTGAGTAGATGAGATAGGAGGAGTGGGAAGTGTGCAGAGAAAAGAGGAGAGCAATGAGCCATTAGAAGGGGATGTTGAGACTGTGGAACCCCACAAAAGAAGAAATCGAAGCTTGGTTGAGAACCAAAGAGATAGAGTTTGCACAAAAAGACAATAGAAACCCTAGAATCACACCTCGCAAATATCTGGACAAATACATGTTTACTAATTTACACGAAGTCTTTTTTTGTGATTTTTTGCATCTACTACAGGAGTGGATACTAAGGTTGAAGGATAACCATGCGACGAACTGGATTCGACAGCTATATTGGACCCCAGTACAGATTGGTCAGTTACAATAGGTGAACAACAAATTCACCCGCGCAATGGACTTTTGGCTTGACAGTATTGTGGCAGGCTTCATAACATAGTTTTCCGTGGACACAGCGAAGTCATACAGCACAACGGAGAAATTATTTCTACACGGACCTCGAGGAAGGTACATTCAATCCCTGTATACTTCTATTAAGATACTGTTATATAACAAAGGGGTAATGACAATGGAATCAGACAACTAAACTTCCCTGCATGCATGGGGGAAGGGGAAAAGCACTGACAGAGTGAGGATAAATGGAAGGAGGGAAGGATAAAGGCAAGAAGGAAGAGGATCCCTTGAACCCAATCATGATGGATGACGACTAGATCAAGTGGATCTTGGCGTCAACAGGAAAGAAGCGTAGCGGAGCACCCTACCAATTAAAGGTGAATACCAAGAAGAGATCCATAGTCGCGAGGGAAGGCTTGGCGAGTGATGAGGAAGAGGTAGAGGATCTTCAGGCCATGGAGCATATTGAGGAAATCCAGCGTGCAACATACGAGAGGAAAAGGAGAGGTCCAAGAGTGAGAGGAGATGGCAGCCGTCCTATCCATATTAATGTCAGTGTGGAACCCATAAACCCATGCGCGACTAATACACCAAAGAGAACACCACCATTTAGACAATCGTAGTTCGGAGGAAGTCTGACAGAAGGAAGTACATCTACATCAAGAACAACAACTAGAGGAGCCAGTTCAGGCAACACTAGTCAAGTATCTACACCACACGGAGGAGGTAGTAGTTCAGTATTCAGAATGGAAGGACACGATCCTACCATCAGGTTACCATAATTTCAGGGAGAAGCAGTAGAAGACCATGAGAAGCACTTGTTCATTTGTGAAAATATCTGGGAAGCAAAACAGATCACTGATGAAGATACCAAACTCACGTAGCTAGTCATTATGTTAAGAGACCACGCACTAGACTGGTACATGAGTCTAGACACAAACAATGCCCCTGAAACATCCAGGACATTGGAAGACATTAAGAAGTTGATGATTAATGAGTTCCAGAAGCCGAGTTCAGATGATCAGTACATGAACGAGATGATTGAAATAAGACAGAAACCAAGAGAGTCTGTATAGGAGATTGACCAGAGATTCAAGCGAATGAAGGGAAAGTTAAAATACCTCATGACCGATATGCAACATCGACACATGTTTGTTAATTCGCTACTCCCACACTTAAAATACCCTTTACGACAAAAAAAATTTCAAATGCAGGCAGAGGCTCTGCAGGCAGCCTTGAAACTAGAAGAAAACTAGTACCAACAAACAGACCCAACTATCGAAGAACTGAAGGAGGATTTGAAGAATCTCATGTTCCAACTGAACCAGAATATGAACAAGGACAAACGAGAATCCATTTGGTGTACCACGTGCAGGACGGAAGGACACCACAATAATGAATTTCCAATGGTCATGCAGTATATGGCAGCAAGAATGCCAAATCTATTACCAATGAGAGGATTATGGTGTGAAATATGCAAGAAACCAAGTCATGACCTGTATAACTGCATGATGATGCAGAAATACCAGACATTTCCAAAGACTTCATATTGCACCTTTTGCAAGTCAGTGGGCCATGACAATAAATATTGTAGGACTATGGAGCTGATGTGAGAAAGGACATCAGATGCATATAGGGTACAGGCCAAAATAATGACTGGGCAAGCAACGCCACAGTTCAATCAATCCCCAACGCCATACACCACTGTGCAACATCAGTATAATACTGTGCAACAACCATACAATAACGCGCAACCGCAGTACAACCTGGCATAGCCTCAGTACAATACTGCGCAGTATAATCAGGCACCTCGGTATAATGCGTCGAGAGGTGATCGAGCAGGCTACAAAGGAGGACGACAAGCCAGAGGAGGTAGAGGACGAGGTAGAGGACCAATCACATGTCATAATTTTCAGCAACCGAGACATTTTGCAAGGGAATGTCTGCTTCCACCAGCAACTTGTATGTATTGTTGCGCATTAGACCACGATATAGAGGAGTGTCCAACACTATTAGTGAATATTCAGGAAAAGAGGAACCAGAACAATCAGAATGTTCAGTGGATTTCAGCCGAAGCAAGGGATGAAGCACGGAATATCAACATAGTTACCCGTGGAGGAGCTAAAATAGGCACTGACGCAGTTTGACAAGAACCTGTGTGGAACCAATGGGTAAAAAAGAACATTGAACCAATAAAGAAGTTTGACGCGCAAAAGAAAAAGGAGACCTTTAAAGAGGCCAGACAAGAATTTCATAAGGAGGACACAACATCGACCTCAATTGCGCAGCCACACAAGGAAGCACTAGAATATGAGATGCCTCCATCATTGGCTCATACCAATGAAATGCAGCCCACGGGACAAGTAAGTGCAATCAAAATATTTTTGAAATCATGTGTAAAAGTATTAAGTGATCCATCATCCGTGAAAATATTGCAAAACATACTAGAAAATTGTAGCAGCAAAACGGAGGGAAAGCTAGAACCTAAAACATTTAATCACCTACGCACAAAAAGAAGAACAAGTAGGGAATTTAGATTGAATGTTAACATTAGGGATTTCAATATGGGAGACATTATACTAGATCTAGTATTCAAAGTGAATTTATTACCAAAGAAGACATGGAAATGCATGGGAGATCCCACATTAGGATACTCACATGTTCAATTGAAATTAGCAAATCAGCATAGAGTCCTACCAATAGGTAGACTGAAAGGAGTGACAGTAGATCTTGATGGAGTGTGCACTAAAGCATATTTCGAAGTCATTGAAATAGTGGACGACACGACACCTTACCTAGCATTTCTTGGTCTGGATTGGGCATTCGACAACCAGGCCATAATCAATCTGAAGACCAGGAAAATGACATTTGAGTCTAGAGAATATAGGGTCATCATGCCATTAGACCCATCAGAAGGGGAGAGGTTTGTAGAACCTACTTGCATAGATTTAGAGGAAATCGGCCAGTTGTACAGAACAACTATGCGCAATGAGGATTACGTAAACCCAACTGCAGACGGGGTACTCAGTTTGCAGAGCATTACTTCATGTGCAACAGACTTCGACATCGGTTTAGAGAACTGGCAGTAGAGGCTACACGAAGTATCCACGTGAAGATGTGCAAGAATAGACCGCGCAGTAAGATGGATAGGCACAAAAATCAGAGAACCACCCAACTTCCACGGAATAAATGATTTGGCAACATTCTTGACATAGTACGAAGACATAGTATTAGAGAACAAGAGACTGTTAGCACTTGACTTAGCACTAAATGCCACAGCGGCAAGATGGTGGAGCACACACAAAGAGACAATCACAAACTGGTACCAATGTAAGCAGTTACTGCACTTAAGGTTCGGCGCAGAACAGAAAAACAACCAACAACAAAAATATGAAGGACACAGAGCACTAATGGAACACTTGGAGGCATGTAGAACGCTGTGGAAAATGACACCACTAGAGGAATGGCCTCATCACTTCATACATACTCTAGAGGGCATACTAGCAAATTGGTATACGGACCAAGAATTATGCAAAGGAACTACGACATGGACGAAATCGCGACAAAATTTCACAATCACTTTCTCATTCGAGCATGAGAACCCCAACATAGACGCAACCCTTAAACAGATCATAGGACTAATATTCCTCAAAGAACCATAAATAGAATTTATCACAGAAGAGCAATAGCGGAATAAACAGACAGTCAAGGAACTGTTATCATGTTACCATGTATAGGACGAAGCACCAGACAAAGATGATCCACGCGATATTCAGATCAAAAAAGTAGAAGGCGAAAGTGATGTGGAGGGCCCAACCATCGAATCAGAAGTCATTTCCACGCCAATCAAGGTAAATAAAGTTAACATCGGGACAACTGAACAACCCAAAATGGCCAGCATTGGAGATTACTGGGATGACCAAACTGTAGAAAGTATCACAGAGTTGTTACACGAATATAGTGATCTCTTTCCCACAACATTCACACAGATGAAGGGTATAGCTGGAGAACTAGGATAAATGAAGATACCACTCAGACATGAAGCTAGACCTATTAGACAACGACCCTACATACTGAACCCTATTTATAAACAAAAAGTTAAAGATGAGATCGACAGGATGCTTGAAGCCGACATCATAGAACCAGTTGAGGATTCAGAATGGATAAGACCGATGGTAGTACATGAAAAGAAACAAGGAAGAGGGATCAGGATATGCATCGACTTGAGGAAGTTGAACGATGCATGCCTACACGACCCGTTCCCTACATTGTTCACAGATGAAGTGTTAGATAACGTGGGAGGACATGAAGCTTACTCATTCACTGATGGATTCTCAGGCTACCACCAGATTAGGATGGCACAAGAGGACATACACAAGACCACATTTGTGATAGAATGGGGATATTATCAATACACAGTCATGTCGTTTGGACTGAAGAATGCACTAGTGATATTCTCCAGAGTAGTCATTGTCGCGTTTAAGGAATTCATCCATCAATTTCTTGAAGTATACCTAGATGATTGGACATTCTACAACCTGTTGAAAAACCATGTGGAATTTTTACAAATGATGTTAGAAAGATGCAGATAGTGCAAGATATTACTGAATATCAAGAAATCCATATTTGGAACACCGTTTGGGATACTATTGGGCCACATAGTATGCAAACAAGGTTTATTAGTAGATCCGACAAAGATCGCAGCCATTGTTAACTTGTCACCACCAAAAATAGTATGTCAGCTAAGAGCAACGTTAGGACACACAGGATATTACTGGAAATTCATCAAAGGATATGCATAGATCACAACACCAATGGAAAATATACTAAGGAAGGATATGAAGTTCCAGTGGAATGACGAGTGTCAACACGGTATGGATACCTTGAAGGAAAAGATGGTTATCGCGTCGATATTAGTATTTCCAGACCGGGAAAAGAAATTCCATGTGCATGTAGATACATCATCGATAGCACTCGGAGTTATATTGGCACAACCAGGAACAAGAGTCTTGGATCACCCAATAGTGTTTGCAAGCAGAAATTTATCAGACTCGGAACATAAATATAACACGACAGAAAGAGAAGACCTAGCCATGGTCTATGCACTACAAAAATTCAGACACTACTTATTGGGAAAGCACTTTAAAATGTTCACAGATCACTCAACCCTGAAATACCTCGTCAACAAGACAATGTTGGGGGGGATAATTTGTCAATGGTTACTACTATTCCAAGAATTCGACTTTAAAGTAATAGTTAAACCAGGAAAATTGAACACAGGACCTAACCACCTATTGAGGGTCACAAATGGAGAAGAACCTACAAACTTAGAAGAAAACTTTCCAGATGCATAGTTATTATCAGTACATATTTTTGATGAATACTTCGCAGATATCATTCAGTACTTGAGTACAGGTACTGCACCGCAAGACTATAGCACCGCGCAAAAGAAAAACCTGGTAGTCCACGTAGCCAACTATCAACTGATTGCCAGATAGTTATATAAAATGGGCGCAAATAGCATCTTGTGAAGATACACGTTAGAGAACGAAAGACCAGGAGTCTTAGAAAAATCCCATGAGGTAATAACAGGAGGGAATTATGTGGGTAAAGCTACCACGCAGAAGGTATTGCACGCAAGACTATGGTGGCAAACGATTCACAGAGACTCGAAGGAGTACTATCAAAGATGCGATTTTTTTCAAAGGGTAGGAAAACCCAACAGAAGGGACGAGATGTCATTACCACCACAAGTAACTTTACAGTCATTTGAAAAGTGGGCAATAGACTTTGTCGAACCAATCAACCCACCGACAAAAATAACAGGGTCTAGGTACATTATTACTGTGACGAAATATTTAAGAAGATGGGCAAAATCCGCACAAGTAAAAAATTGCAGTGCAGAAACAATAACACACATTTTGTTTGAACAAGTAATCACTCGATTCGGGTGCCCAAGAGTTTTGATGAGAAACCAAGGCACACACTTCATAAAAAACACCATCTGCACGATGACTGAAGAGTTGAAGTCCATCATCAGAAGAGCACACTGTATCATCCAAAGGGAAATGGCACAGTGGAAGCCTTCAACAAGATTTTGGAGAACGCATGAACAAATGTTTGTAACATCAACAGAGATGATTGGGACCTCAAAGTACAAGCAGTATTATGGGCCTACAAGACTACATGCAAAAAGCTGACAGGGCACATGCCATTTAAATTGTTTTACGGCCAAGAAGCAGTAGTGCCATTAGAATTTTTAGTACCCAACCTGCGCGTAGTAGCTATCACACAAATGAGAGAACGAGGCGTAGTACAAGAGAAAATGAATAATTTATTGACCATGGAGGAAGACCGAATCTTGGCAAGATTCCATCAACAAGTGCAGAAAGCAGGAGACAAATCTTGGCATGATAGACACATCAAGAAGAAAATGTTCAAGGAAGGATATCTAGTATTGATGTATGAAAACAAATCGTTACAGCACCCAAGAAATCTTAGAATGCATTGGTTAGGACCATACGAAGTAATATCTGTCATAGACAAAGGCATTGTATAGTTAAGAGATTTGGCAGGCACAGAACTCAAATGAATGATCAACGAGAGCCGATTGAAGTTGTACAAGGACAGTCGACCACCCACCGCGCAGTAAAAAAAAAAAAAGGAAACAAAACTAGAAAGGGCACAATACGCCGGATATAAAAAGGCCACATGAAGTTAGAAACATGAATTCGACAAAGGCAAGAACCCATTACATGCAAAGGGAAACAAGAGAGAAAAATAAATGTGGCAAAAGAAGCATGACAGGACGACACTAAGCGAAATGAAAGAGAGGCAAGGACCGATGGGATGACACATTAATCGCACCAACAGAACACGGGACAACAGGAGTAATGGTAAGTACGAAACCACCAAAGATGCATTGAATCCACAATTAAGGTGCATTTAACCCATAACCAAGGAAGCGTACTTGACAAGCTTCATGGGAAAGCCATACAACACACGGATGCGGGAGCCCATATTCTATTCATGAAGATAGAGAAGACAGAGAACAACAGAGACGAAAGAAAATAGACAGCGTTCACGGAGACCACAGAAACCATTTGAGACTAGCAGCCATTTGATACTCACCACGATGGCACCGCCCAAGCAAGCAGAAGTGAGATAGACCGCCAGAAAAACTAGAGTTCAAATCAGGTCATGAGGACAGGCCGAAGAAGGTGAACAACATTCGTTGGAGGTCGTCAATATCAACGAAATCCCATCCCTAGAGAGGATACCAGTACAACCCACACCGATACTGGAAGAAATCCAGTAGCCGGCAGTAGTGGCCACCAATGTAGATACGGCCACAGCGACACAGGAACCGGAAAACTAGGAAGTAGAAACTCGGAAGGAGGTGCAACCAAAGAATACAAAATCAGCTCTGAAAGCCAATGGCACAGCCCTGAATCCAACAACAGCAATGGAGCCAGATGAGTCTCAAACGACCATCTTAGAACACCCAGCAGGGGAGACCGCAGACGATGTCTCAGCTTGGCCATAATGGCATACAAAGGGACAACCGGAAGTCATTGGAACTTCGAGCCAACCACCACAGCCGAAGGACAATATATAGATACCAAGTTCACCCCGCAAGAAACATGCAGCAAAAATTGTTCTACCACACATACCAGCTGGGGTATAGGTAGGACCAGAGCTACTGGGTCACGTCGGGGAGCTCAAATAATCAGACCATGATGTAGCAGACGAATTCAAGTTCCCGAAACTTGCACAGAGGGTCTTTATACAGACCATAGGCACCACTCATCTTTGAGAATTGATTAACCAGCCATACCAGTGGGAAACTGAGATGGAGAAAACATGAATCTTAGGTCTGTTGAACCTACCACATTTTGGCAGAGGCCAGAATGAAAAAACATGCATCAAGCAGCTATTAGCAGTCACACATGGAGGGGACATATGGTTGGATAAACCCATCCCCATAACTATTGAGCTTATTGCGCAAATAACAGGCTTACCAATTTGGGGTATGGATCTCGCGTTGGTGTTGGACGACAAATCCAAGGAGAAAGCGCTGACGGAAGAAATGAAGAAGAAGTATGGCACCGCCAAGGGGATGAGAGGCATCATCATCAAACGAATCAACAATGCAGCCACACAATTGGGTGCAAAAATCTTAGCTTGCAAGTTGTTAAGAAAATGTCGTAGGGAGTAAGTACCAGCTGGAGTCATTGCAGTTGCAACCCAGTGCGCAGAAGGCACCTCAATGAGCTGGGTGCCATACTTACTGAACTTATTCCTAGAGGACTACAAGGATGCACAAGACCTAGGTACAGAGTTCCACTACTCATGGCCGATTACTTTAATAGTCTTCATGGGATGGTGAGAACCGGGCTATGTCATTTTTTGTACCAGACCACAGCCAGCAGGAGCGAGGTATCTATTTTTGAAATCAGGGTCGAACACCATGCATAAGAGAGATAATGGGATCATATTTGAAGCATACCTATGAGAAATACAGGAAGGCATCGACCGATCATGGAGCATAACACCTGAGGTTGTCACGCGATATGTGGATATCGCCACTTTCCAGGCCACACGACAAGAAATGTGGATACAAGCAAGGCAGGATCCGGCTAAATAATGGCTACAGATGCGTTACTACATTATAGAGGGAGATATCAATATGGTCATCAGCGAATGGCCTGACGAATGGAAGATTCCATCCATCACCTGGGAAGTGCCGGAAAGAACAACGGAAGGAGAGGCAGAGCAGGGGGAAACGCAGCCTCTCGAAATCCAAGTGCCCAAGCGACCAAAAATAGGCCAAGGCAAGCCAACACAGACAGATGAAGGACCAAAGAAGATAGGAACCCAGAAGGGGAAGAAGGAGAATACATAGCTGACCAAGGAATAACAAAACCAAATTGAGGGAGCGCAGGAGACCGCCTCAAATCCCAACACACAGGAACCAGGGGGAAATAAGAGACCAACCACGCAAGTAGGAGACGCACGCAAGAAGTCAAAGGCACAATGAGCACCGCTAGAATACACGATTACGGAGGACGATGGGGACATGATCGCTCGAATGGTCCAGGATTGTCTACTCGAGGACTTCGACCATGCAACACATCACAGGGACAAACTGCAAAAAGAGTTGGCAGAAATGGGACAGTTCCTTAAGAAATTTGGGGAGGTACAAATAGCAAGCAGCAACAAGAGCATAGAGTCATCAACAACATAGACCGATGAAAGAGTGGAGGTAGAAGAATGAGATCCAGTCCACTCATTATCACACGCAAACACAACGACCTACATCACACCTAGCATGTTGCGCATGGATGAAATCGTGGGGCAGACACCCTTGAAGGATTTAAACCGCATCCAATTGGTCTCGACGTGGATGCCATCAAGGGCACTACACAAGTTGCAGTTTAGCGTCGACCACAAGGTACAGTCTCATGCACACATAAACTTAGTCGAATTACAACAAGCAACAAAGAAGCGGGAGGCACTGGAAAACATTTGTGGGCAGGCCAAGTTTGAAACTCAGGAGGAAAAAGAACACAGGAATGAACTGGAACAAGGAATCGGAGGAATTTTTGAGAAACTCCCAAACACCGCGCAAGGGAACGAACTTCCAGTAGCAAAAAAGATTGATCATATTGCACAGGCCATCGAGCAATATCAGAAGGAGATCGATAATCTCTGAGAACAACTCATACCCACCACTCCACCAACAGTAAAGGAGAAAAGGAAGCAAGAAGAAACAACGCAGATGTAGGATATAGAGAAGCAGGTTAGCACAACAGTCGACTTGTTCGATAAAGCAGTGCAACTTTGGACAAGGTTGGAGGAATATCCACAGGTTCAATGGTGGGACAAGGAAGAGGAAAGGATCAATGTAGTGATCCAAGAGCTTAAGCATAAGCAGAATACCATATCAATCCTAGAACGTGTCAAAGGGATGCAGGATATTAAGAAATTGCAGGCAGAGCTAATCTCTACGCAAACCCAGAAATAGGAGCGTCAAGCTCAAATGGATCCATTATAGGAACAGGTAGCAGAAGTACTGGCACAGGAAGAGGAAGCTAAGACACAGATAGCACAGACCTAGGAAAAATGCACAGGATTTCTAAGCGACGAAGTGGCAGTCCAGGTAGTGGACACAATCAAGGATAAGACCGCACATACACTGACACAAACAATAGAGCTCAAGGAAAAGTTCCAGATGATCACCAAGGAGATCGAGGAAGCTCAAAAGGATTAGGTGGCTCAGGATGAACCACATGTTAGTGTTGGGGGCCTATTGGCATCAGTCCGAAGTGTAAAGAAGGACGATCGTGGGGAAATAAAGCATGCAGAAATTGAAGTAACAGTTGGCGGAAAACACAACATGCGCGCATGCAAGAAGGCGTGCACAAGGAAAGCGACAGCTAGAAGGAAGAACAGCACGCACGCATGGGAAGAAGACCTAATGTCAGTAGGGTTAGGGTTTTGGTAATATATTGTAAACGGCTAAAGAGCCTGAAACATATAAATATAGATACGTAGGTATCATAAGGGGTTCTTCTTCTTGTGAGTTCAGTTTTGTATTGTTCCATCTTAGACATGTACGAATTAATGTGATATGTAATATGATTATGAACCATTTTTGTAAGTTGTTGAGATAGAGGGGAGGAGAGAAGGAATATTTGAGGATCAGATAGCAGGCTGAGGTGCCTGGTGCGATCTAGTTCGCCTCATATAGATCTTACCCATCAGAGGAGAATTGTAAGCGCACGACGTCGAATATGCAGAACTACCATAATAAAAGAGCTAAGAGCCAAATATTTGTGGATGTAGCCCCGAGAGGAGGTGAACCACAGTAACATCTGTGTAATGGGATGAATGCATGCATATATTTACCGTCTTTTTAGTAGTTATTTGTTATGCATAATGAATGAATGAGTTGTTACATTGCTTGATTAATTACTTTTATGATATTGAGGGAATAAGTCGTGAATAATAGTAGGTTGCAATCAAAAGTTATAATAAATGGTCTGGAATATAGATCCCATATCTTGCGCTCAATCCTAGGCTATAAACACATGAGTCTTACAAGCACCCATTAAAGCTATCGCGGGTGAGACTGCGCGACGCATTCTGCGTGTTGTGTTTCCTTCTAGTTTACCAGGAGGGCAGATATTTTTAGAGGCTTTTGTTGGAAACCCTTAAAGACATGAACCCTGGGTCAATAACTCAGTTGATAGAGTAGAGCCAGCAAGTAATAACCAACAGACATACCTAACCAACAACCTCTTGAAAACCAGTCCAAGACACAGGAAAAGAAGGGTAAGGGAAAGAAGAAGAATGACACTTGGAAGTGTTGCGACTTCCACAAAATCCCTTGGCACAACAGTGATGAATGTCGCTCAAAATAGTCATTGGTGGCCAAGATCAAAGATAAGGATTTGAACCCTAATTTAGACTCTGATCCAAAAAATAATGAAAAAAGGAAGATCATCAACGCAAACCCCATTGCTACTGTCGCGACTGCAATAATTCAACCAGAAGAACCAACAGATCCTAAAGAGGGGGAGCGCCTCTTCCATTCAAAGATATGGGTGAAAGGGACCCCGTTCCATTTCACTGTTGATAGTGGAATCCATAAGAACCTCATCTCAGTTGAGGTCATCAAAGAGTTGGGATTGTTGACAACGCCACACCTGCATCCTTACAAAATCAGGTGGCTTTTCCAGGGACGAGATCTTTGTGTCAACCAGCAGTGTCGCATGTCCTATGGCATCCATCCCTTCAAGGATGAGGTAGTGTGTGATGTTGCCCCTCTTGATTTTTGTGATGTTTTTTTGGGCCAACCATATATGTGGAAACGTCATGTTGTTTATGAGTCTTGACCCCATATTATCATTATTACTCTAGGGGTCAGCTCTACAAGATACCAGAGTTAGTTCTGACTATTGTTCCTCCAAAACAGTGCCGCAAGGTAATATCTCATACTGCTAAATTCACTGCAGCCTCAACACCTTCTATCTAGCAGAAGAATATTGCAGAAGGGAAAAAAGATATTTCTTCTTCACCTCTGATGGTGCCTACACAATGCCTTTCCAAGCCAAGATACAACAATTTGGTGTAATATATTCAACCCCACCAGCAACAGGTTCATGACAGCCTTCCACAGACCAAGCAGCACAACTTCTCTAGCAAGGCAAGAAACTCACCAAGATTTAGATTCAACAAATGCTTTCCCATATTCCCTGGGAACTCAACGCAACAAAGACCATTGCTTCCTAAGGGGGGAGGATTGATCTAGGTGGATATTGGTGGCTTCCCACATGTTCCAAATTCCACTTGGTTCATCCTGACAGTTTTCAGTTTAGCACGTTTCTCTGTAATGGTGACATCTCTTTCTAATTGTGGATTTTTCACTTTTGGGGATGTCTTGAAGCCCTATACAACATATAGGTGGATATCGGTGCCCACCCACCTATTCCAACTAACCTATTTTGGCAGTTTTCATGTTAGTACATCTTTTTGTACTTCCGAGGCCATTTTGAAGCCCTAAACAACATTTTTTGGGCTTTCCACAATTAAATTTTGACAAAGTCAAAGTTTTATATAGTCAAATTTTTATGGCATAATGTGTATTTCTCAAAAATACCTTTCCAACAAGCTATCACACGCCTAAAACGAAGATCGTATGCAAAAATTACGACCCAAGGAAATTGATGTACTAACTTACCCCATCGGGGCCCACATGACTTTTGGCGCTTCATCTCCTAGGGTTAGGTTTTTGGATGTCTAGAGTTTTGGCATTCATGTTTATTATAAAAATGCCTTCAGAGCCTCATTGTACTTATCTTCTTGCGAATGAGTGTAGATGTCACATCTATTCTCAGAGATAAGTTGCCACCATTCTAGCGAGTTCATTCACTCTTTATTTTTACAGTCTCTGTACATTTATTTCATTAATAGAAATCATGTATTGATGTATTCCTCTGTTTCTGGAAATATTTGTGTGTATTTCATTATAATACCTCTGCTTTCATTTCGTTCCGAAAATAATCTGGATCACTTTGGCTTCTTTGGAGTTGATGGCACCTAGTGGCATAATGCCATCAATATATTGTATCCATGAGAGGAAAGCTTCAAGCATTTGAGTGAGCCTTGATTAGTATCTACCTTCAAGAAGCAACCTAAACCTTATTCCATGATGAGGAAAAGGAAGGGGGAGAGAGGACCACCTCGGGAAATTCATCTTGAGAGATTGAAGGAGGTATAAGGAACTCCATTGCAAAGAATAAATAAGAAAGAAAAGAACACTATATTTGTAATCCAACATATCCAAGTTGTTGAGAACCAAAAGCCTCAAGCATTTTGACCATGAAGGTTCAATTTAGCCCAACAAATGCTTTTGACATGTCTAGTTTAATCATCATAGTAGGGTACTTGTTGTATTTTACAAGGTGTATAATCTCGTTCACCATAATGATTCATCTAGAATTTGTCTACCCTCAATGTATGCTCCCTACTCTTGCAAGATGAACTTAGCTCATGTTGGGTTTTAGATGATTATAAATGACCTTGGAAATGTTTTTAAAGATGACATTGTAAAGAGATACGGGCTTGAATTTATTGGCCGAGGATGCTTCACCTTATTTGGGGATGATAGTAAGAAAAGTGGTAATGAGAGTTTTGGGGACTCCCCCAATTCTTCTTGAGACTTTCATTATTTCACAACCATCTTTGCCAATTGTTTGTTAGTAGGATTGAAAAAAGTTAGCAGTGAAGTTGTCCCAACATGGTGCCTTGCTTGTATCCATATATTTGACCACTCCTTCAACTTCAACAAAGGATATCATACTCATAGACATAGTTACCGACTTAATGAGAACCCTCCAGAGTTATATATTTTTAATAGGTCACATTTAGTCACAATTTTTTCCCTTGTTTCGAAAAGTGGTGTTACCAATAACACCCTTTTTTGGAGTG
>SNQJ01S0162839.1:34076-54633 GCA_010110895.2 Picea sitchensis
CCCCCCTCCCCACCTGCACCCCCCCACCCAGGGACTAAAAAAATTGTGCTATTGATAGCACCACTTTTCGAAATAAAGGTTGATTTTGGTGTTTTTGACCCAAATTTATAGGATTTTATAGCTAGAGTTATCCTTTTAAGGTCATAGTTCTCATAAAATTGGTAACTATGTTCATAAGGAAAACATTTTGCTCGCAAAAAACTAGGATAGGTATGTGAATGGTAATGGTCTCAATTGCCTAGCTTCAATATTTGACCAATTCAGAGAGAATATTATTGAAATAGTTCCCAAGTTGTCTTTCTATATCATTATGTTCTTCTACTTTGTTTCCTTTCTCATCCTTGAGGATGTAGATTTTATTGAGGTTTCTAGTAGTATGATGAAACAATTGCATGCTTTTGTCCCCATCCCTCGACCATCTTTCCCTAGACTTTTACTTCTAGAGACATTCTTCCTATTTCTTTTTTGTGTCAATTATTTCCCATAGCTTGGATTCTTATAGGGAGCGCCCTCCAAAATGCCTCTTTCCATGCTCTACTTCTTGAGGGTGGCCATTTATTCTCTAGTTGCTACTTGTCTTGAAAGATATTACCAAATCCCTCTTTGTTCCATTGCTTCAGTTTGGTATTGGCACTTTTATATTTTTACTAAAGGACATTTATTTTAGTGCCCTTGTATGTTATGTCCCTCTTCCCACCATTCTATTATTCTAAGTTACAAGTTTGGGTGCAAAAGACAAAATTTCTCAAATATTAATGGGGTTGCTTTTGGGGTCCTTTTGTTGTCTCATTAATGCAAGATGGGCCAATGATCTAACCTTGCTTTTGGTAATACCATTGCTATCACATTAAAACCTTTACTCCAAAACATTTCTAAGAGAAAAAAACATGATCTACTGGACAATAATATGATGTGAGCATCCATGGTAGTGTTCCAAGTGTGATGACTATTGGTCGTTGGTATGTCTACCAACCTTAGATATTTAATGGTATGTCTGAAGTATAGATTGTCCTCTTCTAACTTTATGGTGCCACCCTTTTTATTAGTAGGGTATTTTATTGGGTTAAAGTTCCTTCCTATAATCCATTGTTATCATTTCTAGGTATCACCTATGGCTATGAAGGAGTCTATGAAGGATCTCTTGAAATGTGGGACTAGAGGCCCATAAACATTGGCAATGAATCCTTGTTCTTTGGATCATGTCTCCCAAAAATGACTTTTAATGAAGCATCCCATCGTACTCATGTTTCTAGCATTCACCATTCCTCTTGATTGGCCCTTTGAGTTGATTTCTAGGGCACTACAACCTTTCCATGTATTCTTGGTTATTTCCTACATGGCCTCTATGTTGCATTTGGTCTCTTATATAACCATAATATCGGGTTGCTCTTAATGAATTTTATTTTTGAGGAGTTTATGCATCCCTTTCCCATTTAGGGATAGAGTGTTCCAAGGGACTATCTTCATTTAAAATTACTTTGGGTAGAGAAGATATTTCTCCAAGAGGCACGGATTTTCTGAGTTGGTAAGTAAAGTCCTTTCTTCTAAAATATTTTTCTTTGTTTTTCCTCCCATATTTTTTCTTCTTCTTTTTATCCCCTATTAGTTCTTTAAGTGTGTTTCTATAGATGTCAAGGAAAGATACTTTCCTTGTATTAGTGACAAATGCCTCCCACTTTTGTTGTATTGACTCCTTATGAAGTTGGATTAGTTGTTGCGGTGGTGGGTTATACAAATATTCATGCATATAATGTTCTCTGAGAGTAGATAAATATGTCTATGCTTCAACAGTCTCCGATGATGGGTGGAGTGTCCACTCGAAACATTGGACATTTCAAAAACTCCTTACACGGTTTATTTCCATAATTACAAACAACATTAAGTCCTTTTGTGTTTCTTTTGAGTACTATGTTGAGTCATCAATGGATTCTCCTTCTCCTTCCATATATTTGTCCTATTGTGGATTAATAGCAAGGTCTATTTGGATTTATGTTTCCAACACAAATGTTGGATCCTCCATTTTTCTTCGTTTTCCTCTTAGCCTCCTCTTGGACCAATTCTATTTGGGTTCTACTAGGTTCCTTATCTTTGCTTCTTGTGGGTCTTGCTTGAGCCTAGGATACCACTTTTGCTAATTGAGATTGGGTGTTGTATGGGTTGTTTAATGGATCTACTTGGAAAGTTGCAAATTTTTTTTGCTTTGAATAGGTGTTAAAGTATCTCAATTTCTTGTTGGATTTGTGTTTTTCTCGAGGTTTCTCAAAGCCCTCTTCATCCTTTGCTTCTATTGGTTTGTATTTGATGTTGACTACATTGAGATGGTAATCACTGAAGAGATGCCCATGTTCATGGAAAATCTAACATCTTAAGGGAATGTATTCATAAACTAAAGCCTTGATCCATTCATTATTTTTGTGGCTAATGTGGATGGAGTTTAGAAGACCCCCAAAAAGATTCATATAAACACAAATTCAAACATATGAAGTGTATACTACTTTAGTGACCTTTGGTTTTTCCATATCCATTGAACATGTTGCCTATACATATAATTGTCTCTTCATCCTAGAATTTATGTGGTAAGACATATGAATACATATGAATCTAGACTGGAGCATGGGTGAAGTCCTCCTTTTCTAGACTGAATATTTTTGTCCAATAGCAAAGATGTGACCTTGAAGAGTTATAAAAGTATGGGTATTTTTCAAACATTCTTTTGAGTTCCACATTATTCTTGGGTTTCCATTGTGTTTATCGAACACCATATGAGAGTTTTCTCATAGGGCTAGATGCCTAGATATTTGTCTATGATAGCATGATCTTGTATGCATTCAATGTAGCCATTTATTTTGGTCGATGTTGCTTCATAGCATGGATTTTTAGAGGTTTTCACCAAGCAACGTCCTTTCCTTTTCTCTTGGGTCAAATTTTCCAAACTCGATTATGGTTGAGACTAGTGTAGATTTGTTGATCACTCTCCCATTACCACATCTTTGAAGAAGTTTGGCATTGTGAAAGGTTCTCTCCCTATTAAGAGTTCAATTATTGTTGATGATTTAGTCCAATCTTAAAGCTCTAAATATTATTAGTTCCTTAATTGTGAATATAAGTAAGTTGATATAAAAGTAGATTCTAGAAATATTTTTAATCTTTAATTTTTAATTATCATATAATTTAATTGATTAAAAAAATTATAAATATATAAGAATCATATTTGATAAAAGTAGAAATATTAGAAAAAATAATATTAAGAAATATAGACGGTTAAAACTATTTATATTTGTTAATGTAAAGTAGTGCAATATTCAAATTTAACATTACTTCTTGACTAAGAAGTCAATTGTCAACTTACTTAAAAGATAAATAAAAATGAAAAAATATTGAAAATTGCTCTTATATTTATATAAAATTTTCAGTCTACAAACATCTTGATAATCTAGATAATCTCCTCGTCACCTCCAAAACTAAAAGGTGAAGAAATATCACCCACATAGAACAAGTTCAGATCAAGTCAATAAGATTATATCTCGCTATGATAAAATAAGAAATTGACTAAGAAGGTCCAAAAATAAAATTCTAAGGTCTCCTAATCACTCACAAAATAAAAAACGTTCTAATCAACTCAACAATAATCACCGACTATTACATCTATAGAGATTTAATAACTGAGTTGGGCCCTCCTACCCCTCTTCTCACTGGTTATATAATATTTTTCCTTGTTATATTTTTAAAGCCTTTTTGGATAACTCATTTTCCTTCTTATTGTTTTCTCTGTATATGTGTGTGAAACTGATAGATCTATAAGTTTTGCATAGATCTATGATTTTGTCCTTCCAGCACTCCAGAGTGAATACCTATAATTTACCTTTATGACTAAGTCGGTTTATGATGATCCTAGACTCTCCAAAAACTCGAAGGTCAAGGATATGTAGTCTCTAAGACAAAGTTAATAAAGCCCACACTCCCAAAAGTTCGGCCCTCATGTTGGTATCCATTCCACAATTGAAGGTCCACTTGTAACTTGTATTTGCATGTATCCTAATGATCCCTCCTCCTCCACTTTGTTGACCATTTCACTAAGTTGCACCATCAAACCAACCATCTATGACTCCCTCTTGTACAACTATAATTCTGTCTCTGATAACTATTAATTTTTTGTTATTCCCGGACTTTCCAAGTCCTCCAAGAGTCATACACATAACCGAGTGGATAGATGGCCTTGTCCCTTCAAATAATACTTTAATTCTCTCTAGCCAAAAGTACCAATTGATAAGGGAGGGAAACATAGGATGTAATGTGCATTGTCTTGTCCAACTTTCGAAACAAGAGTTCAATGAGGAACCCATCCAAACATTCTTTATATTTAGGACTTTTTTAATTCTAAACCACACATGTTGAGCAAAACTACAAGTGACCATAAGTGCATAATAGTTTATGGTTGATTGTCCAACTTTCGAAACAAGAGTTCAATGAGGAACCCATCCAAACATTCTTTATATTTAGGACTTTTTTAATTCTAAACCACACATGTTGAGCACAACTACAAGTGACCATCAAGTGCATAATAGTTTATGGTTGATTTAGGTATAAGTAACAAATGCTAGGTCCAACCCAACCTCTTCTTTGCAAGTTATCTCAAATAAAAACTTTGTTTTCTACTAATAACTAGGTAAAGAGTTTTATTTTAGGAACAAGATCCCAAAACCACAAGCTGTGACGCCAACCACAAATATTATCAACTTGCCCCAAAAAAATTCCGTAATAAAAATGTTTTTGTTAATATTTTATTAAAGATAGGAAAGTTTTCTAAATTGACTTTAAAATAAAAAGGGAATAATGGATTTGGGACTTATATGTAATATAAGTAGATATATTTGTAATTTTTTAGTAGATATATTTGTAAATTTTAATGTGTTTTTTTTGTTTGTTAATTTGTTTGGACCTTCTTGGAAGCAGGATTAACTTTTGGCTTGAGAAACCGCAACTCGGGGGCATCTAAGCTGTCAAAATCATCCGGGGATCGCACCCGGCCTGAGCCACACCAACCCTTAACATGGTTGGATTTTTTATCCCTGTAGGTTTTGAACCGGTGACTTTTCAACACGGAGTAGCTTAACAACACACTCCATCACCGACTATCTTACACCTCAGGGATGTAAATTTTAATAAGTTTTTAATACATAAAGATATTTTTAAAATAGTTTTATTTAAAATAATTGTATTAATAAAAACATATATATTTTACAATTCTTTAAAGAAATTCTAATGTATATTTAGTGTTTATAATGTTAATGTGAATCAATATTAACAAAATTTAATATATTATGTAAAATTAAAAATAAAGTAATAATAAATTTAATGTAAATTAAGTAATATTTATTCACAATTTTTTTAAATAGATAAAAATAATATAAAAAAATGAATATTAATTTTTGAAAGATAAAAAACACATTTTTTAATAAATCTACATGATACCAAATGCACATGTATACATAAATCATATCAACATAAATTTATTCTAATTAAGAATATTTTAAGCATCAAAAAGTTAACATTTTAATTGTTTTTCATTTTCCTTAGTACTTAATAAATTTTAAATTAAGATAACACTATTTTATCAATATGTTAATGTAAATAATAAATAATACTAATTACTATGGGAGACGCAAGGTGCAGGTTGAGCACCTAAGGTTCTACCTACATGAGGGGATCAAGGCTCCTTGTCAAGGGGAGAGTTCGGAGGGGTGAGTAGGTAGTTTTGTAGCAACGATAGAAGATTCCAAGCCAGACTTGGAATTTGGGGATAGTTTGTTAAGATCAACTTAAAAGTTTTTCAAGGACATTGTCAAAGGGACTTTGGAAACATGAGAAGAAGATGTAGAAATGGGTGGGGTAGGTAAAGGGAAAATGGGGTCATAGGTTCAAGACGAGAAAGAGGTAAGTCAGGACAAACAAAAAAAACGGTTGGAGAAACAGTTGTTTGGCTAAAGAAAATGAGAATCCTAGGTGTGAGGTCACATCAATTGGCATTGGGAGCTACATTCAATGGATGAAATACCACACACTCATAGAGAAATTTATGGGAATCTGGCCCTTAGAGAAGGCCTTGTAGCTATGGATGAAGTCCAGGAGGAAAGTGAAGGGTCAAATCGACTTAGAACTGGGATCAAAAGGTTTTTTCACAGCTATCTTCTTAGAAACCGGGGACCAAGACAAAGTAGTTGAAGAGGGGCCTTTTTTTATTTATCTAGGTTGGGTTACACATGAGATATTGGATAGAACAGTTTTCCCCCGAGAAAGAAGATTTCAAATTCGCCCCCGTCTAGATTCGACTATACTCGCTCCCAAGGGAGTTCTAGGACCTTGAGACCCTGGAAAGAATTGGGAATACCCTGGGCTCCTCCATCAGATTTTCTGAGGTTACCAAAATGTCCAGGTATATATCCTATGCTAGAATTTGTGTTTATATGAAGGTTGTAGGAGCCCTACCAGATTCAATCATAGTGTCATTCCAGGACGAGGAATGGACTCAACCCCTATAGTACAAGCACATTCCATTTAGATGCAGAAAATTCCACGTCTATGACCATCTTTTTAGGGATGGCCCCTTTAATGCTACCAATACCACAAATAAAGCCAAAGAGGAAATGGACCAAGAGGGATTTTCAAAAATCCCAAGCAAAAGAAAGGAAAGGAGGCGCACACCTAAACCACCAGTTGTAAATCAAGCTCAAAATACTGCTAATAGATTCCAAGTCCTAGAGGGGGAGCCAAGTGAACTACCGACCACCGAGAATCCAAAGGTTTGGAAGGAAGAAAGCAAGAAAACGATTGTAACAAGAGAGGAATACCTAAAAGAAGGAAGACATCTATAGATCTAGGAAAAGAACAAGTGGTAGAAGGAGAAATCACAATGAAAGATACTCAAGGCACAAAGTCTAAGTCAGAGGAGGAAATAGAGACCGACATGGCCCAGGACATGGATCTAGAGGAAATCATAGTGTACATGCCAACCATGGATGAAGATCATGGTAAAAAAATAAGAAATAACTTGTCTATCCAACAACTAAGGAAGATACAGAGAGATATGTTAAAGGGTAAAGTGATCGGAGGCACTCAAGGGACATCATCATCCACCATAGGTAATATGGGTATAAAAACCATCCCTCTCAAACCCTAGAAAAAGAGCCCTGGAGAAGAAAAAAAGAAAGGGAGAAAGCCTCATAGAAAAAAAATAGAAGAGACAAGGGCCCTAATGGTAGATTCAGGCCAAGTAGTATATCTGTCAGATAACTATTTTCCATCCAAACCAAAATGTTAATTATGAAGATCACTTCATGGAATATCAGGATTCTGAATGCTTTATGTAAACATAGAATGTTTAGAAAGCGAATCAAATAGGAAAAACAAGATATAGTTATGATTCATGAAACAAAATGTGACTTGGGATCGATGAGAAGAATTGCTCAGAAATTTTGGAAAGGTTGTGAATCATAGATAATTGCAACCGAAGGGGCTTTGGGAGGGTTAGCCATCCTCTGGGGTCCAAAATATCTGGACGTCGAGGCACACTCATCTCGTCAGCGGATTCTCATAGTAAAATTCAAAGTCAAAGGAATAGGGGAATCGAAGTATGTTTAGAATGACCTTGCCCCTAGGCCCCTGGTCTTAAGAGAGATTTCTTGGATGAATTAATTTTTTTAGGAAACACTCTACAACAACAAATATGGGTAGTGGGAGGGGATTTCAACATGATTAAATCCCCTCTAGAAAACAAGGGAGGTAATTGAAGATTGGACCTAAGAGTATAGCCTTTGAGGCTCTAATAGAGCGTCTTAGATTAATAGGTGTTCCTGTGATGAGTAGTTTCTTCACTTGGAACAACAAAAGAGGGAATGATAATAGGATTGTGGTCCGCTTAAACAAATTCTTGGTTTTATAAACTTGTTTTTAGTCCAATAATTACCTCTCAATGGATGTCCTTCCATATTATGGTTTTGACCATTGGTCCATAGTCTTGGAATGAAAACAATTATTAAAGCAGGGACCAAAACCATTTTGTTTCAAAAGGAATTGGTTAGACCACCCTGACTTCCTTTAGAACCCGAAAGTATAGTGGAGGGAGCAGAAGGATCTATACAAAACAAGATGTATCAATTCCAATAGAGGCTTAAACATGTTCGCAAAATTATTAGGAAATGGAACAAAGAGGTATTTGGAAATATATTCGAGGAGAAAAGAATACTAGAATTAGATATGGAAGATATCCAAAAGGAAGTGATCCAAGGGATCCATTCGGAGGAAATATGATTCGGTAGGAAGAAGTACAACTGGAAATTCTCAGATGAGATCAACGGGAGGAGTTGTTGTGTAAACAAAAGTTCATAATCCACTAGCTCAAAGAAGGGGATAAGAACTCCAAATTCTTCCACAATTCCCTTCTACAAAGAAGAATCTGGAACATGATAACATCCATCAGATAGGATGAAGGAATCATCAAAGAAAAACAAGAGGATATAGAGGAAGAATTAACTAACTACTTTAAGCACCTTCTGACCAAGCCAAATATCAATAGAGATGTTGCAATCAATAGAATCAAAGAGGCTATGCCCTCACTGGTCTCCCTTGAATAGAACCAAATTTTAATGAGACTAGCATTCCTAGAGGAGGTGGAAGGTATTGTGAAAGACATGGCTTCTAGGAAAGCCCCTGAACCTAATGGCTTCACCATTGATTTATTTCAGGCTAGTTGGTCGATCCTAGGAAGGGATATTTGGGAAGTGGTGGAGGAATATGAAAGCTCCAAATCCATCCTCTAGGCCTTCAATGCCACCTTCATCACCTTGATACTCAAAGTCAAAGGGGCCAATTCAATAGATAAGTTTTTCCCTATCTCCCTTTTTAATGCCATTTATAAAATTGTCTCTAAATTAATAGCTTATAGGCTTAATCCTATCCTTCATATTATCATCTCGCAGGATAAGGGGGGTTTTGTGGAAGGAAGGAAAATATTGGATGGGATTGTGGTAGCTCATGAAACCATCCACTCCCTCAATGTCTAAACAAAAGTTGAGATGTTGATGAAACCAGTTATGTCCAAATACTATGACAACATGAATTGGAATTTTTTAAGACAAATGTTGCTAGCTTTTGGCTTCAGGAAGGATTGGGTTGGGTGGATCTTAAACCTAGTATCGAATGTATTCTTCTCCATCTTAGTGAACGGGTCTCCCAAAAGAAACTTCAACCCCTCTTAGGGTTTCATATAGGGGGATTCTCTATCCCCCTTTCTTTACATCATCCTGGTAGAAGGCCTAGGAAGAAGTTTGAACCAAGCTAAATGAACAGGGGAAATTAAATGTATGAACATGCATTCCTTAGATGAGGCCCTATCCCATCTTCAGTTCGTGGATGATACTTTATTAATGGGACAACCTACTGTTAGAGAAGCTTAGGCCTTCAGTAGAGTTCTGAAATTATTTAATCGTGCCTCTAGCACCCTTATCAACCTAGACAAATCCTATTTTCGTTTCTTTAACACCCCCCTGTCAGCACAGAGAAACCTAGCTCACCTTTTAGGTTTTCATCCAACTTCCCTTTCGTCAAAATACTTGGGGGATCCCCTCCTATCCAAGGCCCTCCATATCCCTTCTTGGGAAGAGATCATACCTAAAATGGAAGCTAAACTATCCAGTTGGAACCATAATTTTATATATCTTTCAGGGAGGGTCGTGTTAGTCAAATCGATCCTTACGGCCCTACCAATTTATATGTTCTCTATTTTAGTAGCTCCCAAAAAAATTATATGTTCTCTATTTTAGTAGCTCCCAAAAAAATTCTAAAGAGGATCAAGAATTTGCAATGCACTTTCCTATGCAAGGGGGGGACAAAAGAAAAAAAATGGGATCTAGTGGCTTGGGAAAACCTATGTAAATCAAAGCATAAGGGAGGTATCGATATTAGGGAGCCTCAAGCAATAAGTCAAGCCATGGAAAACAAAATCTAGTGGAGATGGGTGAAAAACCCCAGCACCCTGTGGGAGAAGATGTGTAAAAATAAACATGCCCACCGAATCCTCCACAAGGATCTGATTCGAGTTGAAGGTGACAGAGTGGGGTCCATGATTTGGAACAATGCTTGGAAAAATTGCACTCTGGTTCAACAACATTTTTTTGGGGAGGTATATAATGGACATTTGACCCTTTTTTGGGACCATTTTTGGGATCAAATTCCCATCTTGGGGCATACAGAGCAGCTACAGGATCTGAGACAGACAATGGAATAGGTCGGTTTGACTAAAGTGTACCAATATTGGTAGACTCAACAAGATAGGAAAAAACCCTATGTAAGAACCTGGAAACCTTTGGAGGATTGGCCAATTAGGTGGACGAAGGACATAAGAAGGCTAATGCATAAGGTTATGATGGAATGAAAAATAGAAATTTGAGAATGAGAAGACATTATCATATGGGGAAAAAGGGGAGATTGCAATTTTTCATATGAAAGACACCTATATTTTAGTGATGGGCATAAATGAGGACCAACGTTGGCCAATCTGGGGGAAGGTTTGGAATCCGACCATTTGTGATCTAAATTATTTTCAGAACAAAATGAAAGAAAAGATATTACAATGAAATACTCATGAAAATTTCCAGAAATAGAGAAATACAACAATACTTGATTTCTATTAATGAAATAATTGTAAAGAGGTTGTAAAAATACAGAGTGCAAGACTCGCTAGAATGGTGGCAGCTTTATCTCTAAGAAGAGATGTGACGACTACGCTCATTAGCCAGAACATAACTACAATGAGGCTTTGAAATCCTTTTTAGGATAAACATGAATTCCAAAACCCTAGACATCCAAAAACCTAACCCTAGGAGATGAAACGCCAAAATTCATGTGGGCCCTGTTTGGGTAAGTTAGTACATTAACTTCCCAGGGTCGTAAATTTTTCATACGATATTCGTTTTAGGCATGTGATAGCCCATTGGAAAAATCTTTTCGAGAACTACGTAGTATGTTATCAAACTTGACTTTGTTTAGAATTTGATTGTGGCACGCCAAAAAAACATTGTTTAGGGCCCCAAAATGGCCTTGGAAATACAGAAAGATGTGCTTACATGAAAAATTCCAAAATAATCCAGTTGGATTAGGTGGATGGCCACCAGTCTCCACCTGGAAGATGTATAGGGATTTAGACAGTCCCAGAAGTGTAGAACCCACAATTACAAAGAAGTGCAGAAGAACGTGTTGAGCTAAAAATTGACAAGAGGAGCCAGTTGGAATAGGTGGGTGGCCACCAATATCCACTTGGATCAGTCCTCCCCCCTTAGGAAGAAATGGTCTCCATTGCATTGAGTGCCCGGGAAAGAGGGGAAAGCATTTTCCGAATCTGAATCTTGGTGAGTTGATTGCCTTGTTGGAGAAGTTGTGTTGCTTGGTCTATGGAAGACTATCACAAACCTGTTGCTAGCGGGGTTGAATCTGTTCCACCAACCTGTTGTATCTTGGTTTGATGGGGCATTGTGTAGGCACCATTGTAGGTGAAGAAACAATATCTTCTTTCTCTTCGACAATATATTTTTGCTAGATAGAAGGTGTTGAGGTTGCAGTGGTTGTAATGGTCTTTTGTGCATCCTTTGAATAGATTGTGAAGAGGATGAATTTTGTAGTATGAGAGATTACCTTGCAACACTGTTTTGATGGAGCAGTAGTCGAAACTACCTCTGGTATCCTATAAAGTTTCCCTCCCAGAGTAATAATGACACTATGGGGTCTCGACTCATAGACAACATTATGTTTCCACATATATGGTTGGAACAAAACAACATCACAGAAATCAAGAGGGGTAACATCACACACTGCCTCATCCTTGAAGGGTTGGATGCCATAGGAAAGGTGACACAGTTCGCTGACACAAAGATATCGTCCCTGGTGAAGCCACCCGATGTTGTATAGATGTGGGTGTGGTGTTTCGAAAAACCCAGTTGTTTGACGACCTTAGCTGAAATGAGGTTCTTATGGCTATCATTATCAACAATGAAATGAAACAAAGTCCCCTTCACCCACATCTATGAATGGAAGAGGTGCTCCCCCTCTCCACGATATACTAGTTCTTCTGGTTGAATTGTTGTGGCCGCGATAGTAGCAGTGGGGTCTGCGTCGATGATCTCTCTATTTTCAATATTTTATGGATCGGACTCTGAATCAGGGTTCGGCTCCATGTCTTTGACCTCGGCCATCAATGACCGTTTCGAGCGACATTCATCGGTGTTGTGCCAGGGGATTTTGTGGAATTCACACCACTTCCCAGTGTCATTCTTCATCTTTCCTTTACCCTTCGTGTCATGTGTCTTGGACTAGTTGTCTAGAGGTTGTTGGTTAGGGTCGTCTTTACCATGCTTTGGTTGTTGCATATTTGCAAACCCGAATTCCCATTTGTTCCGGTGCCTAAATTTTCTCTCGATTTTGATAGCATATCAATAGGCATCTCCCAATGATGAGATGTTTAGGAAATCCATTTTGGTTTGTATGTACCTATGTAGATCCCCACGGTATTTCAGAACCAGATGTCACTCAGAGTCTTTGATACCCAGCTTGGTGCGTAAGGTATGGAAAGTATTTGTGAACTTTGGCATTGTTTGGCTCTTCTCTTTCCGCAGTGTGGTCCATATCATGTATTGGTCTTCATAGTTATCAACATGATAGTACTGTTCCTTGACCGCATCCACAAAAAAATACCAAGTGGGCTCAACCCCATATATTCTATATTCCTCTGTGGAACTTTGCTCCCAGTAAGTTTCCCACCAATGTTTGACATGGGGGAGAGCCTTGAGGAGTGAGAAGGTGATATTTTCCCTATCGAAATTTTTTTGAACAAAGAAATAACCTTCTAATAGATTTAACCATTTTTCTAGGGCATCTGCATCTATCTGACCTTCAAATATGGGAATATCAAAATTAACTTGTACCTTTAAGAGAGAGGTTCCTCCAAAATGGCCACTTGATGAAGATGTGTTTGTTGCTATCGACAGGAATTGAAGGATGTGTGCAAAATTCTCCATCATTTTGTCCCTCTATTGCGCGAGAGCTTGCTCAAGCAACAGGTTAATAGAATATTTTGCTCCATCATTTTTATTTTATGTCGCCACCGATGGTTTCTTGGGCATGCAAGAGTGATTTTCTTCAAGAGAGATAAGCTCGAGCCCAACTGGCTATACTCGAACCTCGTTAGGGACATGCGCTAAAAAACGATCAAGAGAAGCCTACTATGATACCACTGATCCGGATTATTTCGAAACAAAATGAAAGCAAAGATATTACAATGAAATACTCATGAAAATTGCCAGAAACAAAGAAATACAACAATACTTGATTTGTATTAATGAAAGAATTGTAAAGAGGCTGTAAAAATAGAGTGCAAGACTCGCTAGAATGGTGGGAGCTTTATCTCTGAGAAGAGATGTGATGACTACTCTCATTCACTAGAAGATGGTTACAATGAGGCTCTGAAAGCCTTTTTATGATAAACATGAATTCCAAAACCCTAGACATCCAAAAAAATAACCCTAGGAGATGAAATGCCAAAAGTCATGTGGGCCCCATTTGGGTAAGTTAGTACATTAACTTCTCGGGGTCGTAACTTTTGCATACGATCTTCGTTTTAGGTGCGTGATAGCTCGTTGGAAAGGTCTTTTCGAGAATTATGCATCATGTTGTCAAACTTGACTTCATCTATAGTTTAACAGTGGCACGCAAAAAAAAACATTGTTTAGGGCCCCAAAATGGCCTTGGAAGTACAGAAATATGTGCTGACATGAAAACTTCCCAAATAATCCAATTGGATTAGGTGGGTTGCCACCAATCTCCACCTGGAATATGTGTAGGGATTTAGACAACCCCATAAGTGTAGAACCCACAATTACAAATAAGTACAGAAGAACATGTTGAACTAAAAACTGACAAGAGGAGATAGTTGGAATAGGTGGGTGGCCACCAATATCCACTTAGATCAATCTGGCCCAAGATCTCAACTTTCCTATGGCTTGTGGCTAGCAGGAAAATCCTGACCTAGGATCGTGTAATGTCCCTTTCCAAATAGGAGCTCTGGAGAGGAGGCTTAATGGTCTAAACTGCCTCGTTAGACTATAGCCAGGGCCAGAAATGGGTAAACAGGGTTACTAGAGGTCACTCTAGTCAAAGGTGTTATATTCGGGAAGTGACATTAAGCTAAAAGTGGCTAAAAGTGTTTTTAAGCCAATTTGAGCTAAAAATAGAAAAGTCGAGCTAAAATTAGAAGTCAAGGTGAATTAGGGTTTCGGGAAGCTATAAGAGAAGGTTCAGCGACCTAATTCATCATTATGTAGATTTTGACTTGTAATTGAGGAAAGAGGCGTATCTCAGGAGAGGTAGCTCAATGGATTCCAGGAGGAATACACCAGTGGATGATTTTGGTATTGAGAGACACACCCTAGTCATCGAGGAGGTCACACAGATATTCCATCGATCTTCAGCTATAATTTCACAGGTCGTTGCAGCAAGGGCGCACTCATTTAGGGTGAGGGCACAACTTTTGAGGAGGTTTAGTGGATCGACTTGTCCCTTTTAGGGAGAGTTCAAAGATTCACCTCCGACCCAGTTGAGAGGAAGGCAAGGCGCATATTTTTCCTAGTTCCTTATCAAATTCCGACGGAGGAATAATTTGGGGCGCACTTTCCGGACATTGGGAGTGCAACACTTGGGGAGGACACATTCGGGGTTCCCGAGCAATCATCAATTCAGATCTGGGGAAATCCTTCCGACCCATTTCACAATAGACCTGGGTGATTGGTTTGAGACACACATCAACCGATTCCGATGGTGGAATCATTAGGGCACAGCTTTCCAGAGCAGAGGGGGCGCATTTCCCCCAGTGGGATCCATCCGCGGACCAGATACACCAGTTGAGGACCAGACAATCACTAGGATTGTGAGGCAGAGAAGGGCGCATTGTTTGGGACAGTTTCCAGGAATTTCCGAGAGGTATATCCGCCAGGGTGAACTTTCCAAACTTGCAACAGTTGTTGTACGAGTTGTCATATCTGCAACAATTCTTCATCTCATCCATTGCATTCCACATCATTCTTCGGGTATCGGGTATTATTGTTTTAGTTTCTATTGTATTCCGGTTAAGATCCTTTTTTCATTGATCTAGCCAAGTGATTTATTTTATTCAGTCGCATTCGGCATTTGTACTCCACGGATATTTCATAATATAAGCTTTGTAGTCTTTTGTCACCATTATTATTTGAATGCTCATTTATATGTTGTAAAGAATTAATCCTACACACACATTAGTAGAGTTTCCTAGACTATCCAAGTCAGGAACATTACAGATCTCCTTCTCCATAGGGGTTTTGTTGGTCCCTCCATGTGCATCCTCTACTCAGAAGAGGAGGAGACCATGGACCACCTGCTTGGTTCGTGCAGGTCCACCGCCTAGCTTTGGGATAAAGAAGCTGAGTTATTTAGAAGCATGGACCGGCTCCGCCATGACATTCCAAAAACAATAGAGGCATGGAGTAGCAACATATTTGCAAACCCTATCCTAAACATAACTTGGGATACATTCCTAGGCTTTCCTCTCTGGAATGTGTGGAAAGAAAGAAACGGGTGAATTTTCAAGGAGAAATCCCTTACCGAAATCCGAATCTAGGAAATCATTTGAACCAATGTGCAGGATTCCATTGCAGCAGCTACTTCGTCAGCCTAGGACACTGAAATGGAGAAGCATGAAGTCCGCATTTTCAAAAAATAGAAATTTGGATACTGTGTGAAGCAGAAGCATACTATGACGAGACCCATATTAGAAAAAATTAAAGATCAATGGGTACCCCCCCTAGAGGGATTACTCAAGATGAATTTTGATGGAGCCTCCAAAGGGAATCCGGGAGATTCGGGGGCAGGGGGTGTTCATGGATTATAAGGGTGATTTGAAGCTTGTTTATGCCTCCAACTTGGGTACCTCAATGAACAATGTTGTGGATCTAGTTGGCCTCCTCCGAGGGATTTCAATTGCTCATGAGCAAGGATAACAAGCCCTGGTTGTGGAAGGCAACTCTCAATTGCTTGTCACAACTCTAAGGAAAATCTTGAATGATGCTCCTCTAGACGGGGCATCGAGTCACTAGCACCTGATTTATGGGCTCTTAGAAACAACCCATATTGCAAAGGTTATCCCGATAATAATCCCCAAGTTGGTTCGATGAAAGGCCAATTCCATGGCTAACTGTATGGCCAACGTGGGGGTCTCATTGTCCGGTCAACATCATATTTGGAAGGAGGGGGACCCACTGCCAAGCAGATTCCAAGCACAAGTGGAGCGATGTCGACATATTGGATGGTAAAATCCATTGTAGGTCAAGCCCTCCAAAAACCCAAGAGAGACCAAGCCGATATTTTGCATGCCATCCATATTCTAGAAGGGAAGTTCGAGATTTACTGCATATCTCAACATGGGATTAAATTATGAGTTACTCAAGGAGGTCATCAACATGAGCGCCGAGAGACTAGTCTAGTGGAGCAAAGTCCCCAAGGCTAGTTCAACTGCCCCATAGAAGTGGAAGAAGACCAGGACGAGGGGATGGCGAGGCTGCGAGCAAGCACTCCTACCCCAAGCAATGCCCATTAGGCGAAGAAGGAACTAGGTTGACATGCTCTTGTTTCTTTTTGGTTTTTTGTCCAATGTGCAAGTTTATATCTGTTGAACTCTATATAGAAGATTTCCTCGCTTGCTTAGTCGGATAAGCCTTTGATTATAGTTTACATGGACATGTATCTTGGATATTGATCATATTCTTGATGACATTTTTTGGTTCCCTTGTAAGCTTGTGTGAGGTTTGGGATCTGGTTTTTATTTTTGGCAAACCCCGTTCCCCTTTTTTACATTTATGAGAATATAATAGAAGCATAGACCCTTTTTTTAAGCTTAAAAAAATACTAATTAATTAGGAAATTATAAATGTGTTAGAGAATTTATTTGAGTAATAAAACATAATGTCGTTATTTATACCAAAATTTAAATATGTTCGATATTATGCATTAATGTGCATTGGTATAAATGATGATATTAATAAGTTGAATGGGATTTAATAAATGGTGCTTCGACTAAAGAGCGAGTAAAATTCTTCTTCTCATGTATAATCATCACACACATGGAAATAGTAGTGAAAAAAGAATCCCTTTCATCAATCCACAAGTTTATCCTTCTTTTAATGATCATCACATCTCGAAATCCTTAAAAATGGAACATGAAAGGAAGCTCTCTAGAAGAATTTATTATTAAAAAAAAAGGGTAGACTTTGTTATATATAACCCTATTTTGGCTTAAATTACAAGAAGCATATATCCCTCTATTGTACCATGTTGTATTGCACTATGAACATTGGATTACATTATTAAGAATTGAAGATCCCCACGTGATGAGACATGGATCACGCCCATAACTTGTGGAGAACAATAATAAACAACTCATTTTATGCAAACCACCGACACCAAGCTAAGTGTTTATGTAAGTGGGAGACATTAAGAAAGAAACCTTTGTAATGGCAAACATATAAAATATATTGAGGATAAACTCTAGGTTTTGATCCTTCATCTTCCACTGTTCTTGCCCGGGACATCCAATACGATATAGAATGTTCTCTGCCATGTTCCTGTGCCCATTTTGGGATGTTTTTTTTATCACAAGGAGGGCAATTATGTAGAGACAAAACCTTCCACTTTTATAATGCTAAGACAGATCGTGCTCAATAGAGATTTGGGAGGGGAATCATTTAGGGGTCCTCAAAAGCATGAATTTCCCTAGGAGTAACAAACAAGTCTTTTTATGGGGTCCTCTCGATGCTTCCGTGAAGGGGGAGGGTGTATCACGTGATGAACAATTCTCTCTTGTGCCTTCACGTGGCCAACTCACACCCCCAAATATTCAACACACACAAAGACCCCACCCCCAACTCGGACCCGCTGGAATTCAATTCCGATAAAATATAATTCAATGCCATGTGACTCTTCAATTTGTCATCACCACGCATGGGACGGACCCCTTTACGCGGGTCGTTGTGGAGGCTCCTCTTCATGACCCCGTGCTGCACGTGATCGACATACGCCCCACCTCACGTGCAACCATCTCGGGCCGTCGATCTTTCTCCTAGTAGGCCCCACTACGTCATCACCGTCAGAATCCGGCCCCACCACCTGTCTTTTTGTTACCGTCACTGCCCTGAAAGAATACCGTTAGCCTCCGTTAGTATAATATTTTATGTACCGACAAGGCAGGTAGCTATGAGGAACACCAAAAATCCAGCGACACATTTCAATGTTTATGACTTTATGTGTAGCTGGCTTTCATTTTGGGGTCTTTATAGAAAGAATAAGGGGAAAAGGGCCCCAATAGTACAATGGTCGAACCAAAAGCACGTGCTCTTCATACCATCCCTTAGTGGATGGAGGATTCCATGTAATAAGTCCCCTAACCACGTGCCTAGTACACCATACCTTGACCTTAATTATATCAATAATATTAAATCCCTTTACCTTAATAATATCAATAATATTAAATCTTACATCTTTGTGAGGTTTAAATATGATATATACGATGATAATGAACTAATTAATAAATCTTACATCTTTGTGAGGTTTAAATATATATAAGATGATAATGAACTAATTAATAAAAGGAAGTTGAAATATAAATCTTGATTTTATTAATAAAATTATTTTTGGTAAATGAACTCAAAAACATTTTAAGATAAACATATTTGTAAATCTTGTAATAAAAAAAAAAATTATAATGAGCATTATTTCTTTTTAACCTATCTTATTTTTAATAATATAAAAAAAAAATTACTCAATTTTATAGCTTAATTATTTTTCATAATCTTTTTGTTTACAAAATCCATAACACTATTAAAACTTCCATTTCCATCATCTTTAAATATAGATGGCATGTTAAATAATATTTAATCTAATTATCTTTATTTATCTACTAAAATTTATTGATAAAAAAATAATAATATATAAATATATAAATAAAAAATAATATTTTATTTATCAAACTTATTCCAATACAATACAAAATTATTTTCCAACTTTACTCTTTTCAACACAACACTAATCAACAATAAAATCTCTATTACATGATAATTATAACAATCGGCAACAAGATACCACCAAGCATGTTCATCTTTATAATCTCCCCTCTTTTATCTTTTGGACAACTTGCATGTAGAAATATTTGGGTGATCACTTCAATCATTTTAATATTTTTTTATTTTATTTTAATTTATTTTTTAATAAAAAATTTAAAATATTTTAATTATCGGTTTTGTTTTTATTGATATATTTTTAAGATTTGATGTATGATTGGATTAATGTATGTATATAAAACATAGTCACTTATAATAATTTATTGGTAGTTTGTATAGGAAATTTTTTTAGAGTAGCTACATGTTTTTGGGTGTTAGATCATTAACTAATTTCCTTATATAATAGAAAGACTAACCTTTAACCAATTGAAAGCACTTTAAAATCATATTCCATAACTAAAGGGCAATTTTAACCTAAATAATATCCTCAAGAAAACCTATATCTCCTACTATTATCAAACTCTAACAAGTAGATCATATACTTTTTAACACAACTTATTCAAAATATACATAACTAATCTATAAATTTTTACCCTTCTTGGTAAACACAACTTATTCAAAATATACATAACTAATCTATACATTTTTAGATACAATTTATTAAAAAACACAACTTATTCAAAATATACATAACTAATCTATACATTTTTAGATACAATTTATTAAAAAATATTATAAATTTAAAGTTAATAATATTACTCTATTTATTTATTAAATATATTGTCATAAAATCAAAATAATATATTTTTTTATATTATAAAATATATTTTATGAAATGAATTCATACTAATATTTTGGAATTGATATTCATCACAAGTTTAATTGGAATTATAGCATTGGGAAAAGGATTATTGGGGGATGGAAAGCTTATTATGACCTTGAAAACAATTGTAAATCAGCTGATCTTTGGAGTTGGGATAAGAAGAAACTCCTCTTTGAGAATCTTGTTACACCTGTTATTCTTTATGGATGTGAAGTATGGGGCTGCAGTATCTCTCGTGAATCCTGGAGAAAGATAGAGAAAATACAAAAGAATTTTATAACCTATAATCTCAAAATTAAAGGAAATACGTCCTATCCCATCCTCCTCTTAGAAACAAGCATCTCCCCCATTGACAACATGGCTATGACTAGATACCTAATGTATAAGAACAAGTTAAACAACATGGAAGACAAAATGCTTCCTAAAATTGCTTCAAAATCGAGTCATAACCACCATCGACTCAAGCAAGGATGGCATAAAGATGCCCGGTTTTGGCTAAACTATTGGGGAATCATGGAAGACACCAATTTGCAGAATAAAGATACTATTAAAAAAAAACGTCAAATCAAAATTTAAGGAGAAAATGTGGTGTGATAAAGAGTTAGAGGAA
>SNQJ01S0162840.1:0-21405 GCA_010110895.2 Picea sitchensis
TCATCATCTCTCTCATCTCCATGACAACCTTTCTGAGATATTCATCTTCGGTAGGAACACGTTCATGACTTTCTGCATGAGCCATGCTTGGTGAATGTCTTCCTGAAACTTGCAGTGAATGAATATGCTTCCTCCTTGTCGGATGAGAACTTGGCTCCACAAGTTGACCTTCTCCTCTTGTGAGTTTCAACCTTGTGAGCATCAGAAACAAAACTTGCAAATGATCAAGTCTTCAAAAACCAGTGCTCTGATACCTACTTGATCTAAAATTGAATAAGACTTGAAATACTTGAAATTATTTGCAATTTAAATGGTATGTGTTTAAAGCAAAAGGATCAGTTTGCAACACATATATTAAGGGATTACTTATGCAAAATACACATAGACAGCAGCATAATCATTGAACATAAGCACATAAACACAACAATTGATAAAGGAGTTCACCCCTCTCTTGGGCTACATCTCCTGGTCCAGCTTCCAATGGATCATTATTATTAATTGCTCAAAATTTCTCAAAAACATGTCTTACAATTCTCAAACTGACAAACTGACTGCTCCAATGGCTTCAGAGCGTCCAAAAACCCATGTCTGGGCTCTTTCGGCACCTCAATCGGTCGAAAAATGAAGACGTTAGGCCTCCTGGAAGTCTCCCTCTTCAAGCTTGTTGTCTCTGCATCTACAAATTGCACCCTTCTTGTTTGAACCTAGCTCACATACAATATAAGGCGTGAAAACCCAGCACCGGGCACAACCGCGCCAACAGTGAAAACCGTAGAACGGTTAAGGGTGCGCGAGCCCCTAACTGCCTAGCACCTGGGCGTATGAGGGTCATGTGACCATGCGCATTAGCAAAAAGGCTTAAATGGTTACAATGGTTTAAACTCCCCCCGCGCTCCTGCTAGGGTCACATGGCACAAAGGTATATGACCAAGGGCTATATCAAAACCCCGTGCCCCAACCGTTACAACCGCACGCATATATATAATATGGTCATATGTGTTGAAACAAAACCATGGGCCAGGTTTCAAATTCTCGCGCATACATAATATGTTGGGCTATTATATATAGCATGGTTGTATGGTTAATACAAAGGACCGCGGGTTGGGGATAAGCCCCAGCCCAACCCCCCTCCAATGGTTACAACATTCGATTTGAAATATAATCAAACGCATATATATTACAAGGCATAAAGTGTAACCCAATGGTCGGTCGGAGTTTGTTAAAGCTATGCAGTGTGGGAGGTTCGGGGGTCGAACCCCACGGACTCCAATAGTTTTACATAACTACCATAAACCAATAAAAGGGGTGCCACGTGGCATCCCATGATTGGGCCATGTGGCACCTTACCATTAGCCAATGAAATGCCACATGTCACCATCTAATTCGACAACTATCAACCAACAAAAACTTGCCACGTCACTCCTGCCACATCATCGTACGGTCTGTACATCCCTGCCACATCAGCCCGTACGGACTATACAGACTGTACAGTCAGCATCAAATTTTTTTACCTATTTGAATTGATGAACAGAATACAATATCTCTCACTCTCGATGTCTGTTTGAGACGAAATGAGTTGCGTTGGGTTCGCAACGACGAGACCTATGCTCTCGTCTGGTTTGAAGCGATTCCGAGCACTTTGCATTTTTGAGCAAAATTTGATCTCCTGATCAGTATGAGTTTCAATTGTTTCTCTTCCTGAGAATTCCTGCAAGGAGTGTAGTGAAAGTCCGCAAGGAGTGCATCGACAAGTTATGGGTTTTACCTTAAGAAAGATCAAGAGAGATATCGTTGTTCTCATACCAGCAGAAGTGCAAGTAAAGGACAGAGTCGTGAAAGGTGTGTGCAGGCCAATTGAAGTCTTAGACTTTCCCGACCTAGTGAGTGGTTGAAGAGATATTGTCGCGAGGAGTGCATAGAATTGGAGAGTTCAAATAATCAGAGATTATTGTGGAGGCCGCAAGGAGTGCAGGAAGAATCCCTTGGAATACTTGAGTTTGTAGCAAGAACTGAACTCAGGAGGGATATAGACTTTGAAGAGTTCAAAGGGAAGACGAGGCTGAAGTCACCTCATAGAAATTAAGTTCAAAAGGAGACACCGAGTTATTTTTCCAAGAGCATCAACAAATGGTTGAAATTCTTAGAGGGAGAACTATCGATTCATCGTGGACCATTAGATCTAGTGGAGAAGTTAAGGCTGAGTGTTTGTCAACACTCATAAGCACAGGAGGAATAGTCATCATTAGATTTGGATCAACGGGAGCCGTTGATCTTGTGGCTTTGGATTTCGACATTTCGAGAGTCGGAGTGTGGAGAAATTTGTGACTTGGAGATCTTGAGTTACAAAATCCTGATACAATCTAGATCATCAAATTATGGGAAGCTCATGGTCGTCAATCTGAGGAGAAAAAGTCACAAGTTTGGGCTTCAGGAAAAGGACAGGAGTCGCATCATGAACTCACGAGTCATGAAATCTTGACGCGCTCGGAGGTGGACCCCAGGACATGACTAGGGTCACATGGTTGATGAATAAAGGGGGAATTAAATATCTGTAAGCCCATTTCATGGTTTCAGTAGTTGAAGGAGTCAGAGGGACTCACAATAGAAATCGTGAAGTCGCGAAACTCAAAACACCTTTTCAGGTGAAGGTCGTGGTCACATCGGTTGGTCACCTGGAGTGGAGGTTCACGCCTAGTTCTTTTTTGCATAGGCGTAACTTCTAAAAACGACCTGTGGTTTTAATTGTGCTGAAGGTTCCGATGGGAACTAAAGAACCATTTTGGCTCAGGGGAATAGAGAGATCCAAGACTGGGAGGTCAAGCAGAACCTGTTGAGGTAGGGGTTCTCCATCAGAATGATAGATTTAGTATAAATAGGAGTAGAGGGTATGAGAATTTTTGTCTTGATAATTATTGTAATTTAGTGTTGCTTTGTTGTAGGTTTCCCCCTTGAAGAGGCAAGTGAACATTGTTTCCTATCAATAAAGGTATTATTTTGGTGTTTTGGTTTCATCTATTGTGTTGTTTCAATGTTATTCTCTGCAATATTTTTGTTTTAGGCTATTATAATAGAACCAGTACCTTAGAAAATGACACATAAAATGGTGTTATGCCATTACTTCATCTTATCAATGACATCGTTTTCTCTGTAGACAAAGAGGGAGACATATACAAGGCTTAGATCATGTTATGGTCACTAGTAAATATATTCAATTTGATCACCATCCTCAATGAGTGCATTTGTTTTGTTTTTTACAGAAACGGTTATAGATTATATTAATGGGGTGGACTAGCCATAGATCCGATTACAAAATGGCCTCGAATTTCTTTGGGCCTTTCTTTCTGAACCATTCTACTTCTAAAGCTAAAGACTAGTGAACTGAACTAGTTCTTGTACGTCTTCTAAAAGAACTGGATTAAATTTAATTGTTGAATCTCCAGTCACTGTTTCAGCATAAGTCTCAGCACTATTTCAGCATATGTCTCAGCACTATTTCGGCAATTGTAACAGCTGTGTTTCAACATATGGTCCAGCATTGTTTCAGCATATGTTCCAGCACTGTGATTCAGCATATGATGCAGCAATGTTTCAGCATAAGTTCCAGCACTGTTTCATCATAAGTTCCAGCACTATGTTTCAGCATCTGTTCCAGCACTGTGTTTCAGCATATGTTACAGCACTGTGTTTCAGCTATTACAGCACTATGTTTCAGCATATGTTCCAGCATTGTTTCAGCATAAGTTCCAGCACTGTGTTTCAGCATCTGTTCCAGCACTGTGTTTCAGCATCTGTTCCAGCACTGTGTTTCAGCATAAGTTACAGCACTGTGTTTCAGCATATGATACAGCACTGTTTCAGCTAATGTTCCTTCGCGCCTGCACTTTGGATTCCTTCCTGGCAAATTTCAGACATCTGCATTTTCTGACAGGAGCACTCCGGATGGTTCCTTCTCCCCAGACTCTAAGGGATTGGTTCATGATTTTCAACTCCATTTATGTTGATGACTCCCTTGCCCAGAGAGGTGCCTCTGTTCGCTTCATGGTCTGCCAGATGATTAAGATGCCTGAGGACGTGGTAGAACTTCACCTCTTCGAAATCTTTCATCTGGACTAGAACCTTCCTATAATAGTGATCCAGGCCCACGTTTTTGGGAGCCTTCCTCTGATTGAGAGTATGGATAAAGATTCTAGAGTCCCTTATGACAGCCAAATTCGTAATTGATAACCTTCTGGCCTGAGCAAGCCCCTACCATATTGCTAAAATTTCAGTTGTATTATTGGTGTTCAGACCCAGCCCCCAGAAAAAGTTGAGTACAATTTTCCCTGATATGTCAAGTAGGACCCCTCCACTTCCAGCGGGCCCGGGATTCCCTTTCGAAGCCCCATCCACCTGCAGGATATGCTTCTCCAAATAGGATCTCCACTTTAAACACTCTTGTTCCTCTAGCCTAATTTCCCAAGGCGAATAGTGTTTGGAAAGTTGCTTGGTTCTGGCCAGGAGGGAGGGATCAAGCTCATGGAACCAGACATACTCAACTTTGTTCAGGGTTACTTCATTGGTGATAGTAGTATTTGAGGCTACCATATCTCCCAAAATCTCTTTCACTTTGAGTGCAGTTTGGGTCAGCGTCCCTGCTATATCCCTGAAGATCCTCCTGTTTCGCTCTAGCCACAGTTTCCAGCAGACTACTTTCGGCACCCACATCCAGCAATGCTTTAGCATATTCAAATTGGTAAAAGAGAAGGGATCCAAATCGACCCAGGAGGTAAACAAAGAGGTGACTGAAGAAGGGAGGGGCACATTCAACTGTCCAAGAGTGAGAATCCAAAGTTCCCGAGCAAAGGGGCAGAGGAGAAAGAGGTGGACATAGGTTTCAACATGACAAGCACAGAGAGGGCATCGAGAGGGCCCTTCCCAGCCTCTTTTTGAGAGGTTTTCCCAAGAAAGGATACTGTTGTTAAGAAGGGACCAGCAGAAGAGAACTATTTTGGGAAGGGAGGGATGCAGCCAGAGATTTCTCCACATCGAGGGGTCAGGGGCTACCCAAGGGATTGCTTGCAAGGCTGCATAACCAACTGCAGCTGAGTAACTTCCAGACAAAGACCCCCAACCTCTTTTGTCCTTCATCCTGGCTGAGGAGGGGGAACACCCTTGAAGGGCATCTAGGAGGGTTCGAGCTTCAGTTTCTAAGTGCTGCGGATAGTCCGCCAAATCCCACTTAAGCTAAGAGTCGCCCTGGTTCCAAGCTGACAGGTCCCACAGGGTGACTTTTCTATTGGAATGGAGCCAATTCTTGATGTTTTCCATCCCTTCCAGAAGACTTAAAGGCATCTGTTCTAAAATAGAGTCTTCCCAAAACTTGATTTTTCTGCCATTCCCCAGGATCCAAAAAATCTTTGAGGTAATCAAATCAAGAGCCTTAAGGCAGAGAGAAAGGATGGGAGAGTTTTTTCTAGTCAAGGGAGGGGTGCTCAAGGCACCTTTCTTTGTGACCATAGAAATATTTAATCCTTAGATCTTTGGAGCTCCAAGTGGTTTTACCTCTTATCATCTTCCAGAGTATCTTACCTCCCATGGCCAGATTTGGAGTGGCCACATCTCTTACTTGCAACCCACCTTCCATCCTGGGGACTTTTACCTTATCCCAGCTGACTAGGTGTATTTTTTTCCCCTCATTCCTTCCCCCTTCCCAAATAAATTTTCTCAAAATGTTGTCTAAGTCTCTCACAAATCCTCTCGAGGCAAGGAGAATGGAGGCCTGGTAGACAGGAAGAGAGGTGAGAACAGAATTTTTGAGGATTAATTTCCCTGCTTTGTTCAGCCAGGTTGCTCCCCAAGCCAAGATCCTAGCTTTCATCTTGTCAAATAGAGGCAGCCACAGGTTACTTCTTGGGGCTTCTTTGACTAGCGGGATTCCTAAATATTTAATGTACTCCCACGTTGAATTTCCTTCCATTTCCAGCACCCTGGAAATACCAATCATTTCTATAGGAGGGCAGTTCCAGCCATAAATTTTACTCTTTCTCAAACTTATTTCGCTGCCTGAAATTTCAGTGTAGTCATCCAATTATTTCTTGAGTGCTCTTGCAGTGGACAGGTTGGCTTGGCCCAGAAGGAGCATATCATCGGCAAATTGAGCATGATTAATTCTCGCAACTCTAGGAGAAAATGAGAGGCGAATTAAGGTGCGTTGCTTCATGCTCTTATTCAGCTGAAAACTTAGCACAGATGCTTGAATGGAATAGAGCAGGGGGGACAGGGGGAAGCCCTGTCGAAGTCCCCTTGAGGCTTGGAAAAAATTGATTGGTCTGCCATTGACCAGGGGGGCGATCCATGACCCTGCTATACAGGCCCTAATCCATCGAACCAAATGTGGGTGGAATCCCATCTTGAGCGTCACAGCAAAGAGGAAATTCAGCCGAGCTCTGTCAAAGGCATTTGCTAGATCCAGCTTGACTAACATTCTTCTCTCCTTCCTTTGACAGCTTGAGTGGATAGCCTCTTGCACAAGGATAATATTATCCTGGATTTGTCTCCCCTGGATGAAGCCCCCCTGGTTCTCCGGGATGATCCTGGGGAGGACTTTTTTTATTCTGTTTGCTATTACTTTGGTGATGATTTTGTACCCCATGTTACAAAGCGAAATAGGACGGAATCTTGAAAAGCTTTGGGCACCTTTCTCTTTGGGGATTAAAGCTAGAAAGGAGGAGTTGGTGCTCCCTCCAATTTTGCTACAGTTCTGAGATTTCCTCACCATTCTGACTAGATCTTTTTGGCTGATATCCCAGCAGGTTATATAGAACCTGGCCGTGAAACCATCAGGCCCCTCCAGCTCTTCAGTAAACAGATTTTTTATAGAAGGAGTAGGCTGGAAGTTTGATCTCCTCAAATGTTTTGAAGGTTTTCCCCTGAGATTGGATCTCTCTGATTGAGTTCTGATTTTTTCGGGATTCTGCCTGCTTGTGGAAGAAAGAAGTATTGTTGTCTCCTGCTTGGAGCCAAAGAATTCTCGACTTTATTCGCCAGCACTCTTCCTCTCTTCTAAGAGATTTGTGAAGCTTCTTTTGCAGCTCCAACTTGTTGTTCAACATCGCTAGGGTGACCGGGGCAGACTCCATATGAAGTTGGTGAATCTCCAGGGCCCTTTGGGATTTTTTCCTTTCCTGCAAAGGGGAGGGCAGGTTCTTTGCCCAGTTTTTGAGATCCACTTTGAGCCTTCTCAGTTTCTCTTCCCAAATGAAGAAAGGTGATCCCGAGACACTCTTCTTCTAGGACTCTGATACAAGCTCGAGGAAACCTTCCGAGGAGACCCATAGAGGGTTGAAGCGAAAGGGGATCGGTCCCAGGTTTTCTCCAGGGATCAGGGAAAGGGATATGGGATTATGATCCGAGGTGCATGCTTGCAGGATTTCAGATGAGGTGAGAAGTCCAAGGGTTAAAAAGGAAGAGTGAACCAGGAAGCGGTCTAAGCGGGCTGCAATGTGCCCCAGCCCCACTCTTTTGTTGTTCCAGGTGAAATTTCCTTTGCTGGGTTTGATATCCTCTAGATCCCAATCCAGCATAATGTCTTCAACCCACTCCCATGCAAGGTCTCTTACGGGTGTTCCTCCTTTTTTTTCAGAGAGGGCTAGGGTGACATTTAGATATCCAACAAGAATGATATTCTCATGATGGTTAGTAGCAAGGAAATTATTCAGAGATTCCCAGCAATCTTTTTTTTTCGATAAAAGAACCAGAGCATAAATATTAAAGAGGCTAACCTGATGTCCTGATTCGCGGTGTAACAACTTAGTGAACAGCCAGGGGATGGTGCTATGTTCTTCGATCAGGTATAGCGTTGAGGAGTTCCAGAAGGTGGCTAGACCTCCTGAAGCTCCCCTGGCGCTAGCGTCTCTACCTGCTCCTTTTTTCCAGAAATTTTTACTAGCCTGGAAGGTCTCAGGCTCCTCCATCTTCATCTCCTGGATCAGAAGTACATCCGGGGAAGTCATTCTGACTAGATCTTTGACATCTTCTTCTTTTAGCTTACTTCCCAACCCTCTGCAATTCCAGGAGACGTAAAGCATTAAGAACCGGAGGGGGGGGTGGCTCCTTTCGAAGCCTTGCCTTTTTTTGAAGATCCGATTTCTATCATAGACGGGATGGTATGTTGAAATCCTGTAGTTATGTCCCTGTAATATTTCTCCTTCCTTTTTTTCCTCTCTGGTTTCCTTCCTCTAGGGGCCTTCTCAGGGGTTCCAACAGAACTATTGGTCTCTGTGGCCCCCTCATATGTATCTGTGCCCATTTTGGATTCTAAAGGATTGTGATCCTCATCCGACTTCATGGGTTCATCTGCTGGCAGGGTTTCATTGACCGGAATCGGATTTTCTGGAGCTGGCGGGGACTAAGAGACTATAACGAATGGCTCTTTCAGGGTTTCTTTTGTCTTGTTAGACCCTTCTTTCGGAGGAACCTTTTGAGGGTTTGGCTTTGAAGATGAAGGTAGGCTCGCCTGATCTAGCCTTGGATCTTTGGATTTAGGACCTGGTTTGCTTTTCTTGACCTTTTGCCAACCCTGAACATCTTCCTTTTCTAGGCTTTGGTTCTTTGGGAAATTCCTCTGGAAGTGTCTGTGCTCTTGACAGGTTCTACACTTGAAGGGAAGGTGTTCATAATCGAGTTTCTGGTAGTGAGACCAGTTGCCCACAATAAGCTTCACCACCTCCGGGAGCCCTGCCTCAAGATCCACTTCAACACATATCCTAGCGCAGTTGTAGATGGACTTGTTGTCTGCCTTTACAATGAATTTCCCTATTCCATTCCCTATCTTTTGTAGAGCTTCATAGTTCCAGCAGTGAACTGGAAAGTTGGAGAGCCTAACCCAAACAGGTACCTCCTTTGGTAGTTCCACCATGGGATCGAAGTCCGGGGTCCAGCGGTTCAGATACAACCCCTGGGTTCCCATAAAATATGGTCCATTTCTGAAAATGAGATCCTTATCTTCCTTGTTTATAAACTCAAAGAGAAAAAAGCCACTGCTCAAAGGGTAGCAGGTAATTCCTTGCTTAAGGTGGGGCTTCCAGTCCCTTTGGACCCAGGCATCAGTGGTTTTTGTTGAGGGCCAAAGTCCCATAAACTGGCCTACCAGCCCTCTCTCAGAGAGAGCCAGGGCTATCTTGATCGATTGCGTCTCCTGGAGGGCTATTTCTGGGATTTCATCTAGATTTTTTATGAATTTTGGAACAGTAGAAGGGGTATTGTGCTTGCCTCCACTGGAAATCATCTTCCTGAACGCGTCCTCTTCTGAGCTCGGAGGAGGAGGGGCCGAATCCCCTCCCCCTAGGGTGGCCATGGTCGGCTCTGGCTGCAAAAATGAACTCTAGGCGCTCACGACGAACCCTAGGTGTTCACGTTGTTATCCCTTCGCTCCCTAGATCCATTGATGTATGCCAAGTTGTTTGAGTGCATTTGTTATTTAGCTATAGGAATGAATTATATGGCACTTCAAAATTACAAGTACAATTAGTGTTCCTTGTGACTATTAATCGATCAACCATTATATTAGTAGGATGTATCAATCCCTTGTGACTACTACCATTGGCATAAGGATAATGGTATATTAAAGTTTATAAGTTAATGTTAACGACTTCTCTTAATCAACGTTGGATAGTATTTTTTCTATAGAAATTTATTTATGCACAGAAATAAATCCAAGACACATAAACATTAGGGGTATATGAATTCAAGTGATGAGCCTTTTTTAGGAAGACATGCACTTTATATAGTTAAATTTGTTTTTTTTAAATCATAAAATGTAAACTTTGGTATTTCATGTGAAGTTTGGGTGAAACCCTGAAACCTTTCACATAGAACCTAGCTAGAGAAAATTCACACAATGCTTGCAAAAAGAACTAGAGAGAGAAGCAATAATGAGAGAGAACATAATTGTATTAACATTAAATTAACCGTAGGATGAATAATACACCCAATATGTATCCCAATGTCTAAGTGATTTCTCCATAGATAGTTGCATGGATAAGTGAATGTGTTATAAATAATATCTAGAGTGATCTGAAGCACCATAGTAGTGATCAAGTGTCATATGAACACCCACTAGAAGAAACCAGAGTTATCTGCCACCTAGTCTAAGTCAACTGCCAATGCAATCATCGGTTAACTGAGTCACACTTGTGGAGGTGAGAAAAAAAAATGCATGATATATGTGCCCTCCTAGCCTCATGAATGCGATATGTTCCCTACTGGTGAGAAAATAAATTGTTGCATGTATGAGTTTTCCTCCACTAGTTAATAAAACTCCTGATTGAAGTCAAATTGGAGAGGGAAGGTGCCCTACTTTTTAGGAAAAAAAACCTAAAAAATAGGAGGCCCTCACAGTGACTGTTGGCTCAGGGGAAGACCCAGGTTTCAACTCTAACATCACACCAATAAGCCCTAAATATTGTCCCTTTTGACAACACCTGCAAAGCAGATGCAACCTCACCCGAAGAAGCAATAGGGGGTTCTAGGACATAGGTGTCTACAACCAAAGGAAATGCAAAGTGGGTCCAAACCAACACACACAAAGCTAGTTATTATTTACCAACTTAATTCTACTTCGCACAATTATATCTCAAATCTAGCACAATAATGCAACAACAGAGTAACAGAAAGAAAATAACACAACATCAACCACAGAGGACAACAAGATATACGTGGTTCACCCTCTCCCTAGGGATACGTCCACAGAGCCATGTTTCTTGATATATTAAATGGAAACATACATTTATATATGCACACTTAGAGGAAGATCTCTTCCTTTCCTTCTCTCTCTTTCTCTCCCCCCCTGTGCACCTAGCTGCAGGGTTGATATTCGCACCCAACTAACTCACATGTGACTCATCCTGAGGCACTGCAAGTCTGAAATTTCTGTTTCACTTTGAATTCATACTTCACGGAGCAAACCGTGCTCTTTGCTTTGTCCCTCCCTTCCTTGTGCAGATTTTATTTTATGTGTCTGGTACCCAGTTTCAACTGCACCTAGTACCTAGACCCTTATTTTTATGTTTTTACTGAGAGTTGAGAGGCAGCTGGTTGTCATAATACAATTTCAACCAGCTCCCATTTACCAAGCCTTCCTTCCATTCTCCATTTAGATTATCCAACTGTGGAACTCCTCCTTATGTAACATAGGCAACCTCATATGGCCCAAGCCAATGTGTCTAGAACTTCCCTGGATGCTTCATGAACTTGTTGTCGTATACCAATACCACATCTCCTTGCCTAAATGATTTCTTCTTGATATGATTTTCGTGGTAGGCCTTTTCTCGTTCCTTTTGTACCTGCTAATGAAATCCTACAATGAATCTATCTTCCTCTAGTTTCACCAACTGCGCAAGCCTGTCTTGCACAACGCCTGTGTCATCCATAGCTGTAAATGCTACAATTCTTAAGCTAGGAACCAAATATTCCATATGTACCACAACTTCCACACCATAAACTATCTTAAAGGGGGTCTACACTGTTGGTCCTCTCAAATACCAATCATCTATGTTTACACTACAAATCTTCGTCAGTGTTTTCTCCAAGATCTTATTGAAATCTTCGACTATACCATTCGCTTGTGGATGGTAAGGTTTTCTCTTCTGATGATGAACTGAGAATTCCTGAGTCGGGGCTTCAATAGTCTTATTAATAAAATGTGTACCTTGATCTCTCATAAGGATCTTTAGGAATCCAAATTGGGTTATGACATCATCAAATATGAATCACACGATGGTATTTTCACTACAGTCCTTAACTTCTCTTGCTTATGCCCATCTAGTCAAATACTCTCTCACAATGATGATGTAATGAGCTCCTATATGCTTTCCCAGTGGGTTGATAGGTCCCACAAAATCAATGGCCCATTTCTCAAATACTTGTAAAGTTATCTGAGGTGATAAAAGCATCTCATCTCTTCTGGAAGGTTTCCCAACTCTTTGGCATACATTGCAGGCTTTGTAGTATTCCTTAGCATCTTTGTGTCAAGTGGGCCCCCAGAGGCCATCTCTGAGAACCTTCTTTGTTGTTTCTTTTCCTACATAATGTCCTCCTGGGATGCCTTCTTGTGCCTCTACCAGAATTAGTGGTCATTCCACCTCCATAACACATCTCTGCAAGATCTCATCAAGTCCCATATTATATAGTTGTTCAGCTATAAGTGAAAAATCCGCAGCTTGAACTACCAGTTGTTTCTTCTGAATGATTGTATATTTGCGAGGTGTCATTCATGTTGACAGGAACTGAACTATCTCAATGAATTTATCATCAACCTTTATGATGGCCAACAACTATGCATCTATTAGTGTATCCTCCAAACTGGTAGGTTCCTCTCCATGTTCTAACTTAGACAAGTGGTCAGGTCCCTTGTTCATTCTCCCTGGCTTGACCACAATCTCAAAATCATATTTCTGGAATAACAGTATCCATATGCATATTCTTTCCCCCAACAGTGGCTTGTTGAATAGGTATTTCAACGCAGAGTGATCAATGAACATCTTAAAATTTCCTCCCAATAAGTAGTGTCGAAACTTCTATAGCACCTACACCATGCCTAAAACTTCTCTCTCAGTGGTAGTGTAATTTATCTTAGTTGTGGAGAGCTTCCTGCTAGAAAAGGATAACGAATTTTCAATATCTCCTGCTCCTGGTTGTGATAACACTGATCCTAATTCAATAGATGAATCATCGACATGCACATGAAACTCCTTACTCCAATCTAGGAAGACCAGAATAGGTGCAATGACCATTTTCTGTTTCAGTGTGTCGAAGCTCTGTTTACATTGCTCTGACCATTGAAACTGACAATCTTTCTTTAATAAATTATCCATAGTTTTTGTTATCTGTGCATATCCCTTGATGAAATTTTTGTAGTATCCAGTATGCCCTAATGCAGTGTGCAGCTATCTAACCGAAGTAGGAGGAGGTAGATCAACAATGATGGAAATCTTGGAAGGATCTACCAATAACCCCTGCTTACACACAATATGGCCTAGTAGCACTTCAAAGGGTGAAAAGAAGATACACTTATTCAGGTTAAGGGGAATCTGGCATTGCCTGCACTTATCCAACATTAGTCTCAAACATTCAATATGATTTTTCAATAAGATAAAAATATTCCAATCATCAAAATATGCTTCCAAAAATTTATGTAAAAATTCCTTGAATGGTTCAACCACCACCCTAGAAAATATGGTTGGTGCATTCTTCATTCTGAAAGGCATCACTGTGTACTGGAAAGAACCCCATTATGTTGCAAATGTGGTCTTATGGCAATCTTCCTTAGCAATCTTGATCTGGTGATAACTTGAAAATCCATCTGTGAAGGAGTAAACTTCATGTCCTCCTACATTATCTAACACTTCATCAGTAAATGGAATAGGGAATGGATCATGTAAGAAGGCATCATTAATTTTCCTTAAATCTACACATATTTTGATCTCTCTTGTCTTCTTATCTTGGACCACCATAGGGATAATCCATTCTGACTCTTCAACATGTTCTATGATTCTTGCTTCCAACATTTTGTCTAATTCAATATTGACTTTCTTTTTTTATTTGGGGTTCATTCTGTAGGGTCTCTGCTTGACTAGCCTTGCATATGGTTTCAAGGGGATCTTCATTTCTCCCATGGGCCCTTTAATTCCCTTCATGTCGGTGAACTTGGTTGGAAACAAGTCTTGATATTCATGCAATAATTATGTAATCTTGTCAATAGTTGCATCATCCCAATAATCTCCAATGTTGCGAGATTAGGTGCTTGCTCTGTTCCAATATTAACTTTATTAATTTTAATTGGTTGTCCAATGAAGGGTAGTTCAACTCCTGTCCCTTCTATGTCTCTCTATCCTTCAGTTTATACAATGTTCACATTCCTAGGATCATTGTCTTCATCAGCATTGATATTGTAACAACCTTGCAATTTCTAGAGAGGTGCAGTCCATTAATCTTCTTCTTGATCCAAAGGGAGGTTAGGTGCCTCCTCAAAGATTTTATATCCTACAACTTGTAAAGCTTGATCTATTTTGGGGTACTGACTCTGAAATAAAAATGTAGCTACAAATTTCTAAGTCATACCGTACAAATCTAAAATTGTGAGGCACAGTTCTGCTTGAAGATACCAATTAATAAGCATTTTGTCCAAAGTGTTAATGAATTTATGCACCCGCTGGTCATGAGGAATGTTGCTCCAAGCTTCCTCACAACTTCTCACATGGTCCCTCGGGTAGCTCTAACCTGTGTATCGAAAATTTCACCCGTCTACTTGGTCTGAAAAGCATACTGTCATCAAAGTGCGACATTGCACCTATTCCATGATGTTCTTCTTGTGTGTTCCCCACCATCTCGTTGGCCTTGATTTCAAGGCTTCATCCAGTGCCAACAGTCTCTATTGTACTGGTACAATTTCTTCAAATTCCAATAAGAAAGTTTCTAAATTATTTAAACCATCATATGTGGGAGTATTACTTACTTCTGTGCCAATCCAGTGAACTTCCTTGGTCAATCTGGCACATATCCACGCAAAAACTTCATACATTTTGTTCTACCATTTCTCTACTTCTTCGTCTAAATATGATGAGCAGTTGTTGTGACTTTTCCATCTCAAATTCCCATCTATCATAGGATTAATGTAATCATGTTGTCTTGTTGTCAATTTATATATATTCTCTAGCTCATATGCACGGTCTTCTTCTCTGATAGGTTCTGGGTATCTGCGACCTTCATCGGGATCAAGAGGTGAAATGACCCTAAGGCCATCACCTTCAAATGTCATTATTATTTTATTTAAATCAACAACAGTGGAATTGTTGAAATCCCAATCAATTCCTAACAACGCAGGATAAGGACAACTATCATCAACTATCTCAATCACCTCAAAGTCTGCAAACATCCTTACTGCGTCGATGTCCACAGGGACATGCTCCTGTCTTCCAAATGGACTTACTGTATGTTGATTAGCCATCCTAAGCCTGATAGGGGAGTAAATCAACTTAATTTTTCCCATCAGTGCCTAGGTTTTCTTTGTCATAACATTGACTTATGACCCTAAGTCGAGGACCACATAATCTATTTCATAGTCTCCAATCTGAGCATTAAGGTGTAGTTCCTTATTTTTCATTTTCTTCCTAGATACTTGATGTATTGATTTATTCAACAGAGAATCTACCCTCCCTACCGCATATTTTATGATCAAGTATTGTAATTCTTGCACAGCTCTTTCATCCTTGATCAAATTAATGCAAGTACATAAGAATTCCATAAGCTTGCTTACCTCTTTTCCTTCTTCGAGGGAGGCAGAATGATCAAATGCCAGAGGCATTCCACATTATCTCACTTTTGATTGTGTCTTTAATGAAGAAGCTTGATCTCTTCCAAATTCTCTTCTTTCCTCTTCAAATGTCTACTTTTCTCTCCTCAGATCAAACACTTGTGTCTTCTATACATCTCTTTTGACCCTTGATTATTTTGTAGTCTTCCCTGGGGTCGTTATGTCTTCTCCTGTAATAGCACCTCCTCTAGTGATAACAACAACTATGGGATCCTCTCCATGAGGTTATATTGATATTAGTTGTACTTGTTGGTTTCCTCCTCATCTCTCCTGAAGTTTGGCTACTAGTACTGAACAATATTCAATAACATGTTCAAATGAGTTGCAATAGCTGCAAGTGGTACAAGGGTTCTGACAGTCCCTTGCCAAGTGACCTGGCTATGTGCAGTTATAACAAATAATCTGACCTCAACCTCGACCCATGCCTCCTCCTTGTCCTCTTCCTCTGAATCCACCTGATGTGGGAGGGAAAACCCCCTATGAACTAGAACTAAGGGTTATGTAATGCATGAAGAAATAACTATCTAAAGTATCCTACTTTTACTATTATCTCGGCATAGACCCCACATTCATGCATAAAACACAAGGATAAAAGGATCTGGTAACTCTACCTTGAACTCTGTGTTTGGTGTTGATCCTTTTGTGTTTGGTTTCTCCTTGATTGCAAGTCTCCTCCAAAATCCAACCTGCATTCACAAACAGACAAACAAAGAAATACGAACATGCATCTTATATATAAATTAGTGGGTTAGATGTTGTAATAAAATATAAATCAAAACTAAATATTGAACACCTCGTATGGCGGGACGAGAAAAGTAATTATTTTTATTAACCTCACAAAATCCACTTACAATGGTGAGATCGGCTACTGCTCCTCGAATCTGATCATGGGCTCCTCTTCAACTATGCACCAACTGCTTCCACATATGCTTCTCCTCTTCAGTTCTCACAAAATGGTTGCAAAAGATTGGGGCAAGGGGAATACAAAAAAAGGCAGAGTTTCTTTGCTCTTATTTTCTCCTTTTGAATGGGACCCCTACCTCTCCTTTTATAGGCTAAAAGAGGGTAGTTATCCAGTTGAGTGACCGGCTATGGGTGGTCAAACGGTTTAGGCAATTACCCAGAAATCTGTATTTTGTCTGCAACTTTCTATTTTTTGTTCTTTTGTCAGTATACGCGGGTTGTAATGGGTCAGCTAGCATATATACGTGGGAAGAAGTGGTGCAAGGCGCGTACATCTTCAAAAAGATGGATTTTTGGAAGAGTTGTTCAATGGTGGCCTAGCAAAAATGGCAAGTGGGATTGCCTAATGCCAAGTATGCATGTCTGGTGAAAATTAGGGTTATAACACATGCCCCCTAATGTGTGAGGTCAGAAGAGCATCTGATGGCCTAAATACATTACCAATCTTCACCAACGTACGAAGCGAGTGAGCCCAGGGACCAGAGTTCGGGAGCTATCATCTGCAAAATAACAATTGTCTCACCAAGGTAGGCATAACCATGCTCGGAATGAAATAAAATAATGGTTGCCAATCAAATACACTGTATATCCATGTCATATAACTATATAAAGTGTACCCGTGAGAAATACACAGCGGATATACATCTTGAAACCAAAAATATATACATGTATCGTATCCATCTTCAAGAATATAATGATGCCTGATGCCTAGAGACGAGGCCTTCAGATCTCAAGAAACAACTTCAAAATATTCATAACTCGAGTAGGAGTGTAATATGAGTGCACAACTTCACTACCCAGAGGTCTTCGACAGCTCGTCGAGAATAGACTAGAGGATCTTGATGATCAGGATGTGGACTTCATTGATTTCAAACAAAGACTTGATTGGGATTTCGGGATGGTCGGGCATGAGGTCAAGAGACAAACTGCAGAAGGGCCAACTCAAGCTTGGTTAAAACTTCCCTTGGACAACAGCATGACAAATGATGAGACTCAGGAAGCATGGTATTGACATAAGTTCACGATGCAGGAGGCAAAGAAAACTCTCCATATGTTTAGAAGAATAACCAAATGGAGGAGGACACAACTCTATGTAGCGAGAACAGCTTCCTAAGGTCATATTAAAACCCAGATCTTGACGAACAAACAGAAGGATGTTCTTTGTCCAAGGTCGACTCATTGTGCTGCCAAAACGAAAATACTTTTCCCTTCCTCTTTTTGGGGTATATTTGATTTTTTTTTGTCTTTTTCAATCATTTTGGAAAGCGTGAAAAAGAATAAAATAATGTTATGTTACAAAGGAGGAATGAGTGTCGCAGATATACTAGTTCCAAGTGCAAGGAACACACTGATTCTCAGAGAAAGGAGACATATGCAAGAAAAGGACACTCGGGAAAATTCCTCCAGGGGTCAAGGTGTCAAGATGCAAAGGAAAAGTGATACAAGGCTTGCATTATAAGGCATGATTCAGATGGTTCAGTTGAGAGCAACATGGAGCCGAAATTAGGCCAAAGACACAGGAATGAAAATGTGATTAACAAGACACAATGATAATGTCCTTCAATGTAATTTTAACGAGCCCAGAGAAGGTAATCTCGACGATTTTTCATTTTTAGAGAGTCTAAAAAAAGTAAAGGGAGACTCCACTTGGGTACCTTTTTCGAAGTTAGTCTAGTCGGTTTGAAAAAGGGGTAAACTAGCACCGAAAATACATCTATTCAAAATCATTTTAACGAGTGTGACAAAGATAAGATCACTCGACAATCTTTTCATTTTTAAGGAGTCTGAAAAGAGCTTAACTATGGACTCCATAAGGGATGTTCTTCTGGACCAATTTAACGAGTATGAAGGAACAAGGTCACTTGACCATCTTTTCAATTTTAGGGAGTCTGAAAAGAGCTTAACTATGGACTCCGTGGTGGTTCCTTTTTCATAAATTTAGTCCCTCAGGCCCGAAAAAGGGTTAAAATTATACCTGAGAATACTCTTCTAGATAACCGAGGCTCCTAGAGTATACCTTTGTTCGTACATTTGACCATCCAGACCGAAAAAGGGGTAAACTATTGTTGGACAGACGTGCCTTCAAATTTCAGTTTAGCAAGTGTGAAGGGAAACAAGATCACTCGGCAATGTTTTCATGTTTAAAGGGTCCGAAAAGGGCTTAAAAGAAGACTCGTCATTTGTTTGGGAGTCCCAAGGGTGAGGTCGAGAGCGATCATGAATCATGCAAATGAGGTTCAAACTCGTAATTAGGACAAGACTTAACAAGGACTCCTGAGCCTATAGCATTAATGACGGCATGGATGCCAAAAGTAAAAGAGGATCTAGATAGGGAATCCATGTAAAGGCAGGCTCTACCACTAAATTATGACACTTCTAAAGAAACAATGACGGTTTTCTGTTGTAACTCGGTGGGGTCGATCCTATGGCAAAGCAGAAAAGACAACGAGATACAGAAAGTGGAGGTGGAATCCTAACTTAGATGCAATAAGTTGGAAAAATGAATTTTTACCAAAGGACCCTTTAAAATGACCCAAATATCCAAAACTTTTCCCAATACTCAAAGTAACACTTAACATAACATTCCATAAGAAACTCTTGAACCATACTTAAACAATTTTTAGGCTAGAAAAAACAATAAAGGGGTCCAAAAAATGACAAAAAGGGGCCAAAAAGTCTATAAATAGAAGTTGGAATCTCATTATCACCATTGTTAATTGAGAAATTGACTAAGAAGCCAAAAACACCCCTTTGTCAAAAGAGTTGATTTTGGGAGCTTCAGTGGACGAAACGAACTTCCGCTTGGACCAAGAAAGTACATACTAGCCCCTCTTTCATTTCAATTCTTCCTTTGTACATTTTTTTTTGTTTTTTGGGGGGGCACTGACCTTTAAAAAGGTCGACCCTACATATACGTAGGTTGTCTTATGACAGAACACATATGCCCACGTGTAGAGAAAACACTGCACATGGGTATATGCGACTGTGTATAATACAACCCACGTATACCCACCAACATGTGGAAAAAAATAAAAAATGCAAGAGTTAATCCCCCATAAACTTTGTCAATTGCAGGATGTATGTTCATTGGAGAGAGAGGGAGCACGAGGACATTGATTTTTTGGTCGGAGAGGACCCTGATGCTACTACCACATTGGCTCAATGTGGTTTGTTGAAATTCTTCCAGTGTCCATTCATGCAGGCACAACCTAGGTTGTTGAATGCCTTGGTAGATTACTGGCACCCTGACGCAGAGCATTCATGCTTGATAGATATTCGTTGACTCCCACACTTAAAGATATATATTTTCTGACTGGCCTCTCAATGAGAGGGGAACCAGTCAACTTTTTCACTTTTCCCCTCGAGCCTCACAACATAGCGGAGTTGATTGGACTCCATTGTGAAGCTCGCACAGGCAAAGTGGGCACTCAGGTGTCGATAAACAAGATTTCTAACCTACCACTGAAATCGATGGTTCTACTTATTGGGTGGATCACTGGATCCATTTATTTTCATCATGATTCCCGGGCGCACATGCATTGTGCGGTTCAGTGCTTAAATGCACAAATTTTCGACTGGAGCAGCACCTTACTAGATTGCATGAAGAGGCAGCTGACAAAGTGTTGTATGCAGAGACATAGAAATTTTGGGTTTGGGAATATTCTTTGCTCTTTCTTCAAGAGAGAGTGCCCACTCTCAGTCCCAGAGAGACGATACAAGGGCACAAGGCCTCTCTCCCAGCGCTATGCAGGTGGGTGGTGTTGTTGCCGTGATAGAGGGGAGGGAGGACCATCGAGGCCTTTGATGACAAGTTTTTTTCCTAGTGGGCACGACAGATTCCATCCATAGAGGACTACCCCTATGTCGGGATCAACTTTTCTAGAGATCCTGACATGCCTATACCTCTCGGAGAGGAGCGAGGAGAAATGGGTAAGTTTTTTTTTTCAAAGTTATTTAATTTTTGTGATTTTTCATATATATCATATTTTTTTTATACCAAAGTATCTGACATGTATGTATCTGTTATATACAGATGTGGGACCAGTGCATCTAGCAGACTTCTCCAGGACTAGGCAACATCCTTGACTAGAGGTAGGACCAGTTGCAGCAGCAGGGGGGCCTCCATTCGGAGAGGCTGAGAGAGTGTTGAGACGGGTAGAGCGAAATCTCACCATTCTCACTCGTACAATTCCTATGGCGGAGATCGAGTATCTCCCACTGTCGATGCAACCTTAGGTAGTTGGGGTACCACGGACCTGGATCCATCTTTTCCAATGTTTGGCCAATGTTGTCGTTCACTACGGCAAGCCCAACTGTCCCCTCCCTTATCTAGGTTGGACTACTTATGTGCCAAGGGCACCTTTTTCTATATTTTTTAGGGCATAAGCCCCGTGACTCTGACTGGACCTATTTCTAATATTTATATATATATATATATGGATATTTTACATCTTTTTACGTATTATGGATTACATCTACTTTACAAATGTATTTACATGTGAGTGTGTGTGATTTTTTTTACATGTGTGCAATATGCCAATCTAATACATGATTAGCTAGAGTATCTGTGATTTGATTCAATCTCATAGGAACATGGATATACGTAATGTAATCAAATCTTCCTTCTAAGAGACGTACCCTAAGGAATCGTCAGTGTAGAGTAGGATCATAAATGCGGTAAACCCCATTTAACTGAGACACAACCAGTTGACCATCTAAGTAGACCCGGAGGTGAGAGATACCATGCGACAAAGCATCATGAAGAAACTCTAAAACTGCACTGTATTCAGCAACATTGTTTGTGGTGTCACCTAAACAGATACCTCCTGAATATAGAAACTGGTCTTGAGGTGTGAAAATCACCCAAGTTGCGGAATCAAGCCTCCGAGTGTGTCGGCTAGTGCCATCCGCAAACCCAATGAACACCTCTGATTCACTTGACATCTGCCACAGTGAAAAATATGACATCAAAAATGACACATCCATAAAACTAAAAAAGAAAATGTACAAGAACTATACATAAGTTACAAGAAGTCACCCGAGGTGACCCACCTACGAGTAATACTTCTTGAGGTAGATCCCATTTCTAGGCT